>CACRXK020015238.1:0-12378 GCA_902702795.2 Paramuricea clavata
CGAAATTCCCCACAGTGTTTCAAGGAAACATTTCAGCTTGCCCTCGCTCGACACACTCAGAGTACTGTAACATCATCTGATTTACGCATGCTCAACTCTTCAGCATCACGGTTGCCCTACCATGGAAGAGAAAGTAGAACGCTGTACATGAAGTTAACTATACCCAACAGGATGCTTGATAGGTCTGACCGTGCATGTTTTCCGTTGTTGACGTTATACATTTCTCAAATTCATTAATAATTCATGAGCAATTCAGCCAATGATAATCACCTATTTGATCACAAGATGCCATTTGGATAACCCGGTGAAACTTGATGAAAGTCACTAGTGTTTTCATCAAATATCTTAATTACGCATGCAAAATTACTTGAATAGAATTTCTAATTACGTTATGCTTGGTTAAGAATTCTATTAAAATCAGCAAACGAAAACATTGATTTCTGTTACGTCTCGATTAATTTGAGAACCCATATAAACAACTCGAGCTCGTGTCTCACCAAGATATCCAAACCCTCGAAAACAATGTATGAAACAGTGTTTGGATATCGCGGTGAAACACTCGCTCTCGTTGTTCATACATTACGTCTAGTACCTTCGATACCTGCAATGTGTTCTATGATCATGATGTTTTTGCGTGTGTTTTGATGTTATGTACTCAGGTGTGGTCAGGGTAACTTTTCGGCCTGCCCGTTGTGGATATACACTCAGAGTAACATAAAAAACATCATGATCCTCTTTGTTCCTTTTCCTTTGATTTCCTCAAGAATTATTAATGAGGTTTTATTTAACGTGTCTAAACGTTAGGTAATTATAATTATTTATTTTTTATCAGTGGAAATGAAGCAATCTGATTGGCTGAGGAGCCCCTCAGAGCGGGCCGGTTTTTTGCATCCGGCCCGCTCTGAAACGCAACTGCCCGCTGTGAAATGCAACTGCCCGCTCTGGATTTCGCGCCAAAAACCGAGGAGTGAAACAATTTTTAAACGAAAAAATCAGCAAAAACGTTTGAAAAACATAGCCTAACGATATAGTCAGAATACGAAAATGAATTGCATCAAGCCCTAAAGGCTTCATACTAAGCACGGTGTTCACCAGAATTGACAATATTTTGATAAAAATGCGACTGAAAGTCGGAAAGTTATTTGACATGTATAAAACTTACGTCGAGAAAACTATATATTTTTTTAATGCTCATGTATTCCGAGATGTATTCGGCCACTTAAAAGCGAAAAAATTACAGCTTAAACAGATATTGTAAAATAAATATTTGCCCATTTAAAAGATGGTTTAACTGCAGTAGTGAAAACAAGTCACGAATATATTCTCTACCTATTTGTGTCATGTATTTTTCACTGATATAAATATTGTAAACAAAGTAAAAGTTTGTGTTTAAAACACTTTTTTCAAGCATATTATCGTGAAACGACAAGAAAAAATACAAAAATGTAAAAATAACATACCTTTTCGTTGTCCTTTTAGAAGAAAAACGTTGATTAAATCAAAACAGATTGATTTTTATATGTTTTTGATCGGATCTGAACATGAACCTGTCTGTGTCAGGAGCAACTGGTTTTGTCAAAGCCAAAAGGCAAAACGCCAGGCATAAAACTTTTTATTCCAAAGCTTCTCTGCTACCATATTCATGAAACTAAAAGCATGTACATTTTTACTGAAACTACACGTCTTTTTGTGTGTTTCTTGCCAGTTTTCTCGAGTTTAAATTCGTATATATTCGTGTTTTATATTTTTCAACTTTTCAATTTTTGTCAGCCTCGCTTTGAAAATACACAACTGCACTGATCTCAAATTAGTTCGCAAACAACACTGGAATTTTAATGAATTTAATTTTTACATCTGATAAAAAATAAACACTTTATTTACTGGCGCGTCGGTCCGGATGTGAAAAACTGTGCCCTCGGTCTTGAAAACGTCCCTCGCCCTTCGGGCTCGGGCCGTTTTCAAGACCTCGGGCACAGTTTTTCTCATCCGGACCTCGCAGCCGGTAAATAACATATATATCTGACTAGCAAATATATTATTTTAGATTTAGAATGAGGTATCCATACTTTTGCTCATGACAAATGCAGCTAATGTTTCTTTGTTTGTTTCTTGAAAGTAGTACACGCCTCTGGCGAAGACTCTCTTGCGAAGCATTCTAATTTGGATCAGAATAAAGATATGAATGAACCTGAACATCGAGACCAGTCTTCAGATAAAAAATCCAGTCCTGGAATTTCAAAGTCAAATATCTTCACTGCAGTATTAGAAGATTTAAATTTAGATCTTAACTCAAAGCTAATTTTAAATAAAGCACGAACAGTTGATACCCATACACTAAACGATGACAAGTTAACTTCCCCAAATCAAATACCTGATTACATTTTAAAAAATCTAATGATAATTAATCACCATACGCGAGAATTTAAATTAACCCATGTAACCTCAGAAGAAGATAAAACTAAAACAAAAAAATCTGATGATAGCGAAGATGAAGATGAAAATGAAAATGAAAGCGAAGGTAAAGATGTAGCAGGAATAAATCCGATGGATTCATTAATAGCAGTTTTTCATTGCTCAGATTATTTTTTGCGACGGCATCTTGCCATAAAACTGTCCGCTTGTCAACTTAGTGTCCCTTTTCTTCTTCCAAATCCGGAGAAGCCGGCTGACGACATCACAATTTTGCTCTCGGCCTTAGAAAGCATCACGAAAAATTGGACAGGAGTACAAGAAGTATTTGCGACCGAACATCCATTTCCGGTGGTTTCTTTCATTCGAATTGGCAAAAGTACCATTTCGAAATCATCCTTGATAAATAAAATTATGACCGACGGTATCGGAGACCATGACTTCTTTTTTCACAAAGGTATCAAAGGCGGCGACACTGTAAGAAAAATCGTCGATGGATTGGTTGAATTGGCTTGGCATCTTCCTGGCGGGAATGAAGAACAAACACTAAAAACAGCAATTTGTTTTGCAAATCTGCGGGGAGACGCCAAAAATTTCAAGAAGCAGTTAAATTTCCTGTCGAAGATCTCATCCGTGTTTTGTATCTTACTACCCTCGGAATATCCAGATGAAACCACGAGGAACATTTTAGACGAGGCAGCGCATTTCAAAGCACAAACCATTCTGATATTTGATGCCAAAAACCAAACTTACGCAGAGGAATGCTTTAATGATTTAAGAAACAAACACAATAAGAAACTGTCTTTGATAACAAGGGCCAAGAAATCGAATGAACACAATTTTTTCCAAGGAATACGACAACTTATTCAGAAGTACATACTTAAAGTGAAGGAAATCCCACTTGTTAAGCTTGCGTCCTGTGCTAGTGAACTTGGAATTCACCTTGATGGTTGCGAACCACATCTGGAATTGGAAGAAAGCGTGAACACTTGGTTAGAAATGGAATCCCCTTTCGCTAAAGATCTATTAAAATTGCAAACTCACGTCCCAGTTTTGGCAAACTTGGAACGTGAAAAATATTTTCCAAATCAAGAAAGTAACAAATCTAAAAGAATGGAGGAAATTTATAGAGAAGAAATGAAAGAAATGAAAGCTCAAAAAAAATCCTTTGATAGCCTGGACAATCGAATTATTCAATTTCTAAATTGTATTGCAGCGATGGATGAAAGTCAACAAAATTACGCCTTGAGTAAATTGAAGCATCAGTTAGATAAGAGGTCTCTGGCAAAAGTGCATAGTGAAAAGAAAATTTGTCAGGAAAACTGGAAAGCACTGTTATCTAAAGAGGAACATGCAAATCAGTTAGAAGAAGCAACCACAAAATGGTCGTTCGGTTTAGAACACATAACTAGAGAACTTGCTCAACTGTTCCAACATAGAGATATCTGCAACACATACGACTATGTATGTGTAGCCGCAAATATGCTACTTTCAGGACACTCCCTTGAGCTGGTAGACGGCCATTCTTTGTACCTTCCTCTGCGATGGTTTGAAGCTGTTTTTACTAAATTAAAGCTTGAAACAAACGATGCCAAAATATTTGTAATTTCTGTTTTAGGAATTCAAAGTTCAGGTAAGTCAACTATGCTAAACACAATGTTTGGTCTAGATTTTCCAGTACGTTCAGGTAGGTGTACTCGCGGCGCATTTGTTAATCTTATTCCAGTAAGTGATGAACTTAAAACTGCGTCAAATTTTGATTATCTGTTGATCATTGATACTGAAGGTCTTAGAGGATCCGGAGATCCCGAATTGCGAAAGCATGATAACAAATTAACAACTTTTGCAATTGGTGTGGCCGATCTAACCATAGTAAATGTGTTTGGTGAAAATTGCAACGAAATAAAAGAATTCTTGGAAATAGCCGTCCATGCATTTTTAAAGATGACGCTTGTCAAAGACAAGAAAGCTTGCAAAATTGTTCACCAAAATGTTGCAGCTGCCGATGCCCCATACAATTTGACCGCCAACCGTTTAAAGCTCAAAAGCGATCTCGATAAAATGGCGAAGCTTGCTGCCAGTCAAGAAAATTGTGAAGATAAATTTCAAAATTTAAATGATATTATTTCATTCGATGAAAACAAAGACGTGTTTTATTTACCCGGCCTTCTAAAAGGTAACCCACCAATGGCACCAGTAAACCCTGAGTATGGAAGAGCTGTTGAAAGAGTAAAAGAAAACATCATTCTAATGATGCGTTCAAAAGAAAGATATAAACTTTCTGTATCTCAGTTTCAAGAGAGGGTCTGCAACCTCTGGGAAGCCATGTTGAAGGAAAATTTCATATTTAGCTTCCGCAATACGATCGAGATAAGAGCCTATAAATCTTTAGACCGAAAATTCTTCGAGCAATCCGTCAATGTGATGGCAAGAGGAATGGCAGAGCTGGAGAGAAAAATTGAAGTAGCTATAAACAAGTGCACAACACGAAAAGAATTTGAGGCTAGACGAGAGTTGAGTATTAAAGACATACGTAATGAAGCCGACGCACTTGCGACAGAAATAGAACGCGCAATGGAAGTCTTTTTTGAAACCAGTGAAGATAAAGCAACCCTGGAACAATGGAGACAAAACATAGTGAATAGAATTAAACAACAAAAAGAAAACCAAGTGATGGACGTCAAAAGAAATTGCTCAGCAACATTTGATCATTGGGAAAATCGACAAAAACTTGCAGAAAAGAAACAAATTTATGCAGATGAGCTTCTAAAAAAAGCTAAAAGGTTTATCACAACTTCAGCTGATAATACTAAAGATGAAGAACAATGCAAGGCGAAATTCCAGCAAGAATGGCAGCAATGGATTGCAGAGATTCCCGAATGTGAAGAAAGGAAGAGAAATGTGAACAACGAAATGGCGAATGTTCTTTGCGACACAAATTCCAATCTAAATACTGAAATGACAGAGAAATTAAGAATGGAAACGTTTTCAATATTAAAATTTAAAGAAATGACTCCAGTGATTGATATTGGTCAACTGAGCATTAGGCAGTCGTTCCGGAAGGTTATTAGTAACATTGGTTCGCATTTTAACAATATTACTAACAATATCACTAGCAAGATTACACAACAACAACAACAACAACAACAACAACAACAACAACAACAACAACAACAACAACAACAACAACAACAACAACAAAAACAACGACAAAAATGTCTTTCTGCTGCTAAAAATGTATGTGACGAAGCAAAAGAACGGGGGATTAATTTTGCTAAATCGACATCAACATTGGGTGTTAGATGTAGACCCAATGACCTCAAAGAATTGTATCGCGAGATTATTACCATTATAGAAGAAGAGTCAGAAAAATGTCATTTTAAATTCAATAACTGTTTGAAATGTGACATCGTGCTCTATACTTTTGCCAACGTTTACGAAATTTTTGATCGCATGGAAGAAGACTTCTTGAAAAAACGGGACTTTAGAAGTCAGCTGGACAAAGACATGCGAAATTCATTAGAAGACCAATTTATGGATTTTTGCAAGAAGATAGGGAAAGAAGTGTCGGCTGCTTCTTCAATCGTTAATGCACTTAAAAAGCCAATTAAATCACAGCTGAAGCGGACCATGGGTCCTGCGGTGGCAAAAAAAATGATGGACGTTAACACAAAGTACCAGAGCAAAAGCCAATTTCATGCTAGTGTCCTCATTCAACTTGGAGAGAATCGCAAGTTTGAATCATACATTCCTTATCTTGAAGATCCAGTTTACTTTCTAAGAAACCGCTTGGCGATATCAGTTCACCTTGATTGTCTAAAAGGACATGCCCACGACATCACCTCACTTTTCAAAGACGAAGTAGAAAAGATAAAAAATCAAGTGTTTGCTGCTATTCCAACAACCAACGGGCTAACAAAACTGAGGTTTTGGATTCAGCATTTTGTGAAAAATTGTACTATACTTGAAATCACGGAAGAAAGTTTCCCAACTGTTGTCGACGATCTGGAAAATATTCATTTGTTTGAGGAAACGTTTCGTAAAAAGGTAACACAATTTTTGGAATCACTGGTAGAACGTGGAGTTGATCGCGAAGCTATGGGAAGATGGAATCCACCGCCACACGAGTACTTGTTCAACTTGATGTTTGGTTGTCAAAGTTGTTGCCCATTCTGCAACGTTTTGTGTGATCACACTAAAGATCATCCAGGTATAAAACACTCTTCACAAATTCATCGTCCACAGGGTCTAAAAAATATCGAAAGCGTTAAAACAGAAATGTTAGACGTTACCATTTGCACTACCTGGATGGCCAAAAAAAACGGGGAATTCCGAAATGAGGATACATTTGGAAAATGGCATAAATACAGAGATTACCAGTCAGTCAATGATCATTATAAGTCCTGGTCAATCGCACCAGATCTAACTTTTGAGGGATCTATCTATTGGCAGTGGTTCGTGACTACCTTTTCGAAAGAGTTGGCTGAACATTTTGACGCCAAGGAACCGACAATCCCCGAACTTTGGAAAAGCCGTTCGTTCCAAGATGCCAAAGATCAACTTCGAAAGGAATACCAAATTTAAATGAACATATATTAAGTCCATTACATGCGCTTTAATTAATAAGTTTATATAACATTCAAGAGTTTATCAATGCATAGAAACTATAGCTATAGAGTGTAGAAACTAGAGATATCCTGCATGGCGTGATGTACGTGATTTGTAGCATGTTTTCAACTAAACTGTGACAGCCACTGAGCATTACAGTATCTTTCTAATTCAACAGTAATAAAGTTAAACGTGTTATGAAACATTCTGCGGTTTCTTTTGTTGATATTAAGGCCACGTTATTAAATGAACATGTACAGTTTATGTAACAAGTTAGCAACCCCGCAAGCCATGCAGGTTCTTTACTGTTAATTGTCAGCAGTATAATGTTAAAGTCTTAAACAGTTTTGTTTGTTTTTTCTTGCTGGCAGTTATAACTGTATAATGTTTCATAATTTTCAAACAATTAAGAAGTAAATATAAGACATTAAACATACATTTTCATAGAGTTCCCGGTTTTTGAGCGAAAAGGTTAAGTGTTGGTTACAAACAGGTAGTTATATAAAGAGACAGGTAAAATGCAGGAATTCAACGTATGATGTCACTTTTTATATTCCTTTATTTCTTAAAAACGGCACTTTATGTTGTGAAAAAACAATTATCACTTTCATATGCTTCATGGTCCAGGACACTTGCAAATCTTGAATAGAAATAGCAAACCGCATACGACAACGCTTTGGTTTGAGAGAAACGGAAACGTGGAAATGCGCCATCTAGTTGTTGCTGAATGGGCTATAGCCAGCAATACAGTATCATGTCAAGAGAATTTTGCTGTACTTATACTGAGACAAATGTAATATCTAATGCTTCTGCACCCATTTAAATTCTTAATGTACTGAATATACGAATCCATTCTTATGTGGTAATCATCTAAAAAACTTTAACCTAAACTATAAATATTCGTTGTTAAAAATTAAAGTGTGCTTAAAAATCGGTAAAAATCTTTGACAACTGAACTTTTGCAATCATGTACTTTACATCAGGGGCGGCGGAACGAGTGGCAATTTTGGCCTGGTCTTTAGTTGGGGAAGGGCATATTTTTAATCAAAACGCCAACGTGCATGTCCTATCTGGCGGGGTAATTTGAATTAATATTCGGTAGTCCCAAATATTAATTCAAATTTTGCGCTGGGATTTCCCCTAACAAAATCTTGAGGGGGGTGGGGGAGGAGTAGTGCCCCCGCGGTTCCCCTGGTTCCGTCACCACTGTATTTAATGTACTTATATTGTATGGTCAGTATTGTAAATTAATGGATAATATTTATAGTGCTATACATGCATGTCAATTAACCCACGATTATCAATCATGGTACATGTAATCAATTTATATGCACTATACACTATACTGATTACTGTGCATTATCTGCACATGCATGTGCTAATATAACCATCCACTATTACACTTTATATTCATCAACTTTATATATATTATATATCGGTAGACACAATTGTAGTTAGAATAGTAGGTAATAGGTATTGTAATCCTATTATTCAAACGTTTACTAAAACAGAGTCAAGTAGTTTAGACCATAAGAAAATAATAAATAAAACCAGCGATCCGATGACGTGCTGCAGCACATGCGTGATTTATACCACAAAATATAAATTTAATAATTGTCTTCTCTTCAACAAGCTTTAAATTTGTTGCCACATTGTTTACCAAAACTTTATTTGAACAAAAATTAATTTCAAACAATCTATTTTCCAGCAAAAGCCCCAAGTGATGAACAAAATTCAGCTTGTGATAAACACTTTTTCTCATTTGCAATTTAATTTTATCATTAATCTTAATCACAACATTCTGCCAAACATTTGATCTTAATTCTTCTTTTCCCCTTGAACCTTAATCATCCAGAGTCAGTCGACCGAATCCTTCTCTAGGTCTATCCTTTGCAATATATTGATGTTGTTTTCCTAACGTCTGTCTTGACGTTGTTTCCTAAATCTTTTTTCCTGGTCTTTCTCATTTTCACTTACCAATACCACGGTGGACATGATATCTTAAGTGGCCAACATTCAACAAACACTTGGTATGAACAGTATAAAATCTTAGTGGGAGTGAAGATACCTATGTATTCACACGGGACCGTTCAATCAGGATCATTAACCGGCCTGTATCAGGTCTCTGTCATGAGTGACCAGTCCTTCTCAAGTGTATGTTTTGATGTGGCAAAGAATATATACCGTCTCTTTGAAATATGATAAAAAACATGGGAAGAAAGCAAGAAAATTTCCCTACACCTAATTGCCTACATGCCGGAGTGAGAAATGAATTGCCACAAATTGGAAAAGAATTTCATTGAGTAATGCCTAACATTCATTTGGTAATTAAAATGCATTACAAACAACATCTGGCTCTGTCATTTTGGATTGACATTGACAGTTGAACTATACCATTATCGTGGACTATAGCTATCTCGAAAATTTTAACCAAAATATCGCTGGTGTTCCAAAACGGCTACAACAAGAGTTCCGAGGCGATATGAACTGTGAAAGAGCCAACAGAGCAACAGTGCTGTGTATATATTGGTTTAAACCTTGTATCCATACTCAACAAAGTGTCTGTTGTATCATTTTCCACGTATAGTTTAACATATTACGAAACGAGTACAGATATATGGCTAACTGGAACTGTGAAGCAGATAAACAGGGAGAACTGAAATAAACTTCAAAGTCGGATTGACAACGGACATGATTCATAAACATGCATAACCAAGATATCGACGTGCAAAAGTCTGGGCAAACTTTCTATGCAACCAAGATAAAAACACTCCAGTCTCTGACAATGTCAAAGAAAAGAACATTAACATTACTGGCAACCCAAAGAAATGTTGTCCCACCATTTTGGTATGCAAAAAAGACAGACCCTTTGTGTTGTCTCATAGTACATTAACATCATTAACATTAACGAACTCATCTACTGGTGTTTGTCTTCGGTTAGCTCTCCAGAAACAACCGCTAAAAATAATCAAGATCATCGATTAAAGTCAAGTGTTTGGGAGTGTTGTGGTATATAAACCCAAAGAAGGGTAATCTTATACTATCGATTATTTTCAATAACTTATACTCTCGATTATTTTCGAAACCGTCACTCGTTCAATTTTGCTTTATAGGCTTTATATTTGATTTTACTCATTGCTTGGCTGCTTGTGCTGGAAATGTCATAGTTTGTTTGTAATTATGTTTTTAATAGTATTCATTCATAAGGCTTCTCGAGAAGCCCTGTGAACGAAGATGTCCACAAATCTAATTTTGCCGCGGTGCAAATTGACTTCCTGATTTGTGAAGTTGCTCAAATTAAAACAATTATACAGCAATGTGATGACAAAGCATCATAAAATAAAATGAAAAATTACAGATTTAATATTTATCCAAATTAATGCGTCAAAAATCGTTGCAAAATAACTATGAATTAATGCGACCTTTTCAAGAATACTAACGATAGAAAAGTCCTAGTTGCTGTACCATAAATATTTCAACACATAATAGATCGAGACCACTGACTGGTTAATTAGCCTTTCTCACGAAGAGCAAAATCCACCATTTTTGGGGGTACTGTCTGCCCTCGTGACAGATTCTAGACAATTCAAACAACGTGAAAAGCGACTTTTAAAAGTTGTATCTGTAAATTTACAAATTTACCTCTTTATACAAACAACTATAATACTAAAAAGTTGTATTTCGTGGTGCAGAGACTCTCAAACGTGGGAGAGGTAGTACCTCAAAAATGGCGGAAATTTAAGTTCATCCATACAGTTTTAATTGTAATCTTTTGATTAAAGAAAAATGTAATTTCTTTATATATTTTAAAATATATATGTATAGCACGCTGATTTAGATTGATACGTGTTGTGCGTCTGATTAGCAGCGCTCTGAATGTAGTTTCATTTAGTTTCAGGTTCTTCATATTAAATCCGAAAACTAGTTTCATATTATTGGAGTTTTTACAGAATAATATGAATTCAAACTAGTTTTTCATACCTCTGAGGATGGTTCTGAAATACAAATAGTTCATCATGTTCAATCGATTATCCAGTAATATACATCAGACGACCCAAATGATCCTTTTTCCCCAAGTTCCCTGAAACAGGTCATCCGTCTCAAAAATGAATTCGACCAATACAGTAACTGAGCACGTTGAAACCTGTCAAATCCTGAAACGGACGTGTCTTTCATTATATAGTTTCGCCTCAGTCTCATGTGAGAGGAGCCCTTCCAGTTTTGAATCTACGAGAAACATTTGTAGTATAAGCAAAATATATTGATCATTTATTATAAATTAACTATCAGTTTGCAACTGATGGCCACAGAATAGAGACCACACTTGTTGGCGTGATTTTGGCGTAACCATTATTGCAATTCTAAGGTAGGTTAAGGTATATTATTAAGGTGTGCTATGTGTAAAAGTATTGTATACAGCTACATCAATGGACGACTTACGCTTTAGAAAAATTTTTAATCTGGGAATAACAAAGGATATTTTCTGAAAGAAGTTATCAAAATTAGAAAAACTGCAAAGTTTGGTTGCGAAATGTTGTAAAATACGGAAAATATAGCCCTGCGAAGTTGGCAAATTTGTATACATTTCTATTACGTGCGGAAATTGATAACTAATTTAGTTACCAATTCACGCACGTAATACAAAAGTATACAAATAACACTAACACAGATTTTTCTCACGATTCAACGATTTTTCTTCCGTTGTAAAATTGTTGAAAACTTTTCGCACGCAGAAAACTATAATATGAACAGACGAGAGAGCGGACAGCTTCAATTGAACGTTTAAATCGCTAAATGTCGAAGAAGGGGCATCGATTATTTACCAAAATCGGCCCGACAAATCGCAGCGTGTAAACGTAGCTTTAAGGTTGTCCCCCGAGCAAAGCGGAAAAGTCGAATACGAGCGCGAAAGGCTGCTGGGAATCGCTAATAAATTCATTCATTTATTAGCGATTCCCAGCAGCCTTTCGCGCTCGTATTCGACTTTTCCGCTTTGCTCGGGGGACAACCTTAATTGAAATAGCTGTATATGCGTATTTCGGTTCTCATATACCGAGTCGGACGTTTGTGTGGTCTCTATTCTGTGCCGTGGTGGACTCAACCTTAAAAGAGAACTAAGAAATGACAATTGTCAAGGTGACTAAAGTATTACTACATATATTGACCTTGTATTCGGTGGCAAATACATGTAATGGGTCATTCCAGAAAAAATCCCCCCCCCCCCCACAGAAGAAATTTCAGTCATCTGAAGGGGGAAAGTAGGCTCGGTTCCAGCCGGAACCTCTTGGGGGGCTCTCAAAAGGAGAAGATTTTTTTCTGATAATAGTTGAGTGTATTAGGACGTCCAGAGAGTGTAGGGGG
>CACRXK020015239.1:0-10000 GCA_902702795.2 Paramuricea clavata
AATACTGATAAAACCTGATGTAAAACTGAATTAACAAGATTAAAGGGAAGATTTACAGTCCTGTGCTATAACATATATCACTATTATTATGTAGTAGAGAGTGAGATACTGAGAAATACACAGTGACATCAATTTTCCATATCTTCACTAGTGAAGATATCGATCACGTGACTTTTAGTATTCATACAATTTTTTGCTTGGGACTATATAATAAACAGAACATTACGGTGACTTGAAGATATGAATTTTATCTTCTCGTGTTAAAAACAATATTTTACTCACTCGCTGCGCTCGTTCGTAAAGTATTGTTTTCACCACTCGAAGATAAAAGTCATATATCTTCAAGGCGCCGCCGTGTAATATCCTCTATGTATATATGGACAAGCTTATTACGGTATTCTTGGATTTCACTACAAATTTTGTTACTGGCTCGCTTTAAAAAATGTCGGACAACGGAATTTTTGAAAAGTCTCGTTGTAAAGACCGATCTTGTTGCAGTGGCGTAACGTTATATCAGGGGGCCCCCGGTTCAAAATTTTCGAAGGCCCCCCTAGTAGAAGTGCCAAAGGCACGAGTCGAGCGCCGTATATGCACGAAATTTCTAGGGGGTCCAGGGCATGCTTATCCGGAAAATTTTTGAATTTAGACTCTCTGAAATGTCATTTCCTGGGCTTTGGGGAGAGATTTTACAGAATTCTGATGGTCATAAAACTACATTGTAACATATCAGAGGCCCTGACCAATGTTTTTGCTCTATTGCCTAAGCCTGGGGGCCCCCATTTAGGTTGGGGCCCCCGGGTTCTCACGGTCTGAGCCCATAGTAGTTACGCCACTGTCTTGTTGTAACAAAGCAGGAACGTGCTGGGGTCTTGAAAAGGACGACGAATTGATCAAATGAGCAACGTCTGCTGGGGCCTGGTCCCAGTGAAGGATGGATCAAGAATGGGGTGAAGTGGTGTTACTGATCAAACACGAAACATTTCAGTCGCTAGTTAATCTTTTTTCCCAAAAAAATGTTTGCGAGCGTTGAGGAGGGGGGAGGGAAAGTAAAAAATTTCCGGACATACCAATTTTCAGTAACTTTCGAATTAATGTGCCGTAGTTTGTTAGTTTTTTCAATAATATTTGCGTAAATTTAGATTTTTAAAGTATAAATTGTAATATCTTAATCTTGATTTTCAAAATTAAAATCTATATTTTTTACCTTTTCCAATGTTTTAATTTTAGGGGCCCATGATGGCAGGGGCCCACAACAAGTTCTCGTCCGCTTGTCCCTAGCCAGCATGTCCCTGAAACAACAGCGAGCTTAAGCATGTAGGACGGCAACACGATGACGACGGCCAAAACAAATTCCTTCAAATAAATGATAGTAAAGAAAACTTGTCGTATATTATAATTCGTATGAATTTAATACAGTATAAGAAGCTGAAAACATTGGCTTTATGTTTGGGAAGAGTTCTACTGAACGGAATTTAAGTTGCACTTGTTACGTCTTGAAATGCAGGCGTTGTATAAAAGACGTAAAAATCTGTGATTTGCCGTTGTAAACAGAACGACGACCACGTCTGAAACTCCCCTGGGACTTTAATTATTTATTTCTTTTCATTGACTCATTGTATTGGTTGCCGTCGTCGTGTTGCCGTCCTACATGCTTAAGCTCCCTAACGAATCGCGAGACCATAGCTAAAATAGAATAGAATAGATGGTTTGGAAACTCATAGAATAACAATACTCATTATCTATGTTAGTCAACGTTTATTCATAAATATGGTCCCTCACCGTCACGTGTGTATTATATTTTTGCCAAATCCACCAATAGCAATTTCCAATTTACACTATTGTTCGAGTCATGGATAGGTACCTTCCTAAAACATTGCTGTTGGTTAGTTGGGCAAGAATACAATACGCCCGTGACGGTGAAGGACCAGATTTATGAATAAACGTTGACTAACATAGATAATGAGTTATACATTGTTATTCTAATGAGCTTCCAAACCATCTATTTATTAACTATGCGTATAGACGTAGTAGTTGTCGTTCTCCTATACAGTCAAATCTAAAGCTATCTAATAACGGTCGGACATTTTCCAACCACGTTACAGTTTACCGACCTGACCGCGTAGCTCAGTTGGCAGAGCATTGGTCTAGTATTCCAAAGGTCGTAGGTTAGATTCCCACCGTGGCCAGGCATACACACTCAGAGTAACATCACAAGCATCTTATTCACCTCATGGGCTATGCCTATGCACAGAAAAGCAGAACATCCTTCTTCAACACATGCGCGAAAATTTTGGATTCTTATCAATAAATATGAAAATAAGCCTTAACACGAAAACGAGGCTCCAGGCCATGACCTGGAGCCTCGTTTTCGTGTTAAAGCTTATTTCCACATTTATTGGTCAAAATAAAGAATTTTTTTTCATGTATGTGTTGAAGAAGGATGTTCTACTTCTCTGTACATAGCCCATGAGAAAAAAAACTTGAAATCCTTTCCATTTGAGGTGGTCCTAAGTTGAAAACAGTGTAGTTGTGACGTAATTATCGAAAGGGTATATTAAACTGATTTGCCGCGGGTCAGAATAAGTTTCTGACCAAATCTGAAACTTGTAATTCGACAAATTTTCAGGGACGCCGGAAAGGGGGGCGCAGGGGGCATCGCCCCCCTTGCCCTTTAGTAAGGGGGGCAGGGGGGCGAAAGTGCTCTTATAGATAAAAATTCTAACCCAAAAAATATGAGGTACAACGATTAAAAAGTATGAATTACGGGTGAAATGTACGTAATATTGAAATATACGTGAAATTTTCTGGAATATTGTGTAAAAAATTATGTTTTCAAAATTTTTGCCCTTGTTTTGGTGAATTAAGGTCCCGGAAAAAAATTTCGGAAACAAAATATTAATTAATGATTGCCCTTACGTCACCATTGCCCCCCTGTGCCCTACCCTCGCTCCGGCGTCCCTGCCAATTTTCCATTCCTGTTGTTGTGCTTTATTACAGTCTAAAAACACTCCGGGTTAAAATTTCTTGCATGATTAACCCAGAAACAGCACTATTTGAGTTACCTTGAAATACTGCTAGTTAAATTTCCTGGTTAATGTCACCAAGAATCTGTTATATTTGGCCAGGATGTCCTTGTTAAAATAGCCAGACTACTATGCTAGGTGGATATATAACCAGAACACCTGGTCAGTTATCCACCCATAGCTCAAGCTAATTTAATTATCGGCAGGAAGTTCTGGTAAAATTAACCAGACTATAGTAGGGAAACGGTAAACTAACCAGGGAATTTATCCTGGAATATTAATTAAACCCAAATAGGGTTATTTCTGTGGTTAACCTGGAGAATTTTAAGCATGAGTTTTATGACAGCCACTTTAAACGTTAAATTGGTTAGTCCATGCATGTGTATCAGTTAGCTCACCTCTGGGACATGGGTTAAATTCAGGCATCTTGCAATATACAATGCCAATGCCTGATCAGTGCTAGCCATTTAGCAGCCTCGTACCCAGGCGCAATTAACTAAAAATAGGCACACTACAGTACTTTTATATAGATCAGTGGCTAAGATGAGCGAGCGCGCGGGGGTGCTTGGGGAGGACGCAACTCGAGCCATTGATCTATATAAAAACACTGTAGTGTGCCCATTTATAGCGCCTGGGTACGAGGCTGGCCATTTAGTATGTATTAATGCACACTTGGGTATTGATTATGCAGTATTGACTGTGAAAGCGTGCAGTATTGAAAATTAGAAATTTTCGGTTTCAACTTCGTATAAGAAGACAGTGCGATAGCAATGTTCAACAATGACTTAGGCCACAAAGGCACAAAAAAGGAGAGGGGTATATGGTTTGGCTTAATGATAACTGATAAGGAACAAGACGTCACTGAAAAAAAATTCAATTACGGGCCACCATTAGGGCTGGAGGAACTTGCCCGCAGTCAACAACATATTAATTTAAAAGAGGTGCTGATATTGATTGCACAAATTTAATTTTTTCATAATAATAATAAAGATCAGAGGAGATTTTGTTTTTAAATGACAAATTTGACAAACTTGAAAATTGCTGATCACAATTGACTATTGCATTTTTCCACCTTTGTAAACAATTAAAATAGTAGGCTACATAACAAATGAAAAAGCAGACGGGGGCATAGATAAAAAGCGGACGCGGACGACAGAGCGTTTTATAAACACATGATTACTGCCGCACAAATATCCCAAATTAAAGTATGCTAGTCTTACATCTGTAAAATGAATATGTTTTCACCGGCCCGTTCAATTAAATCCTTAGCAATGAAGTTTTTTAATCAGCATTCAATACATATGTATGATAGGGGAATTATTTACAATATTTTGGAGATATTGTAAAAAAAAGCGCCTTAGTTTTGGTACTTCTGTTATAACTCAGAAGTATTAAAATAATATTAGGCAGGGCTATTAAATGATATTCACTTGCTGACATTTTTATACTGTAACATTTTTATACTGTAAAGGTTAACGTTACACATAGTATGCATTTTTGAACACCTAAGACGGGGATTATTTCCATTATGAAACAACTAGTTAGCACTAATTTAAGTATGAAAATGTCAACAAGTGAATGTCATTTAATAGCCCCGTCCAATACTATTTTTAATCCAATGCCAGTGATGTGAGGGCAGTTATATGCATGAAAAGCACCAAAACTAAGGCGTTTTTTTTCAATATTTTGAAAATTGTACGACTGTACGTGTAAATTCATATTTGCCGCACCCTAACATGCAAAATTTGATACACCATGTAAATTAAATTTTTTGTTTGCATTTGAAGTTTGTGAACTTCGGGATTGTGTTTACTTTTTTATCCACTTTGAAATTAAATGTTTACACGCATACACTGGCTGTCATTTATTTTTGGAATAATAGGAGACAGTGTTCACATACATTTGGGCGAAAGTCGCGTACCGTAGCAACACAAATAACAGTTACTTGTCGTGGGAAACGTTACTGAACTGAATGCCAATAACATGCACAAAGTAGCCTGCATCCTCATGTTTTGAGCACAATAGGTTTAGGGTTCTTATCTGAAAAGTAGGACAGGATAGATCGAGTATCCTTTCAACTTCAAGACTTTCAATTAAATCAGCTCATTTTGAAGCCAGAATATTTAAGAATATTCATATTCATATAGTGTTCACATACATTTGGGCGAAAGTCGCGTACCGTAGCAACACAAATATGATAAAATTGTTAATTACTTGTCGTGGGAAGCGTTAACTGAATTGACATAACATGCACAAAGTAGCCTGAATCCTCATGTTTTGAGCACAATAGGGTTAGGGTACTTATCTGCAAAGTAGGAGAGGATAGAGTATCCTTTCAACTTCAAGACTTTCAATTATTAAATCAGCTCATTTTGAAGCCAAATATTTAACGATATTCATAACAAGACAACAAGATCAGATTTTTTAAAAAGTCGACCAAAATCTCTGCAAATCGGATCGCGACTGTTTTAAATTAGCTACATGATCAACTACATCTCTTCTAATGAGTTTTGGAACGTTTTAAATACTAGATATAAACGAGACTTACGCGAAAAATGAGGCCGATATTACAACAAAGTGCACTGAAACACTGATCTCAAAACTAGCCTGGATAAATGAAGCCGATGGTAGTACTGTAGTGTGTTAGCATCTACTGTGTGGTGTTGACATACTAGAAGAGGTTCTTACAGCCTCTAGTTATTGGTGGCAAAGAATAAACATTGCTTGAATAGAATTTATCAACAATGGCCTCTCTTCAGCCTTAAATTTGGCCGTGAATAACTAATGAGGCCACACCTATAGGTCACAACAAGCGTTCTAAAACTCATTAGAGGAGATGTAGGATTGTGTGAAGCTATATCTTTCAAGTTACATAGGAAAATATATTCCTGCAGAATTGGCCGATTGTATTAAAAAAAAATATTCTATCAATTCCTAGTTTTCAGATCAATTATTGAAACATTAATCCAGGGACGCCGGAACTGGGTGGGCAGGAGGGGCAGCCGCCCCCGTTGCTCTTTACCAGGAGAGGCAAGGGGTGGAAAGGTGCCCTTTCAATTTAAAGGATTGCCTTGGCGAAATAGCGAATTGTCAGAAATGTTAGTGCAATTCTTTTACGAATTTGCTTCAGAAAACGCAAGAAATGCAGTCATCGAGCTTCAAGAATAGCACAATCGCCTGGCGGAGAACCCCCTCACACCCCTATCATCCAATAGAAAACATGATTAGGGGAAGTTCAACTCAGTCCCGATGTTTTGCAAACATCTCTTAGTATATATCAATTCAAAAGTGCCCTATCACGAAGATCTGCCCCCCCCCCCGTTGCCTTCACATCGTTCCGTCCCTGCATTAATCATAGCCAAAGGGATAAACGATATTGGGCATATTGAGGTATCATCCTTTAATTGCAAGGGACGCGTTGTGCGTGATAAGCTTGCCGGCCATTTCTGCATGCCTACCACCATATGGCGTAGAATTCTTATTGTACAGTAGTTAAACTCAATTGACATAGGCATTATAAATTCATGTCTCGCTGTTTATGAATGCTGAGCCCTATCCTTACCCTGACTCTAACCCTAACCGCTGACCCTTTAACTCACGAATAGCGAGACATGAATCTATATCCCGACGTTGGTGTGAACATCAGAAATCTACTATCACTACATGCATGCATGCATGGTAAACGAGGTTCCAACAGTTTCGATCTCGCTATCGTTGGGGAACCAGAGTCACAACATATGCATTTTATACAATCTGTTTTATTCCTTGCAGGATTCCTTACAGCTCTACCGATAACAAATTTGAAACAATTAGAATTGATAGATATACCTGCATATTCAACGACAAAGCTAATCGCCATGATGATCTAATAGAAACTTTCAATATCGAATACAAGTGACCCATATTCTGAACGATTCGCATAACTTAAAACCTTAAACGTACACCAAAAGGGTGGCATGACATGTTGAAAATTTTGCCCCCGCCCCCCTACACGTTTAGTCTAGATAGAAATTGGCCTAGTGGGCATCCTCGCACCCAGGGTTGGAAAGTCTCTACGATGGAGGTTGATCAGTGGGCAGTAACTAATGAGGTCACAGCAATATGGCGCCTCGAGTCTCATTAGTCATTACGTAGTGTTAAAAGTTTTAAAACTCGTTACAAGACTAGTTGTGGGAAGCTTTATCTTCCAAGTTACACAGGCAAAGTCATGCGCTTGATAGTTAAGCTGAGCTAATTTAAACACCTAACTGAATTCGATAGGTGTATAATCTGACAGATTATAAAATTGGCTTGCTATCCAGTTGTACTTTTAATTAATTAAGATCAGTTTTAAACTTATAATTACGATCTGAGATTGCGTTGCAATTGCAAGAAAAAATGCCTCGTGTAACAATGCAGATCGCTCAGTGAATGTCTTCAAAGGTCAACATTTATGAAATTTTAATAACATGTTTGTGTGCAATAATGGTTTGTGAATGTTGGCCTTAGGGTGATTACAATTTGATTATTTGACAGTTTAGAAATGGAAAAGCCGCAAATCCCCACTTTGCGAACCTCGACCACATGAACTATCAACCTCGTACCGAGGGCTTCTGCGCTTTTTGCCCAGAAGCCCTGGGTACGAGGTTGATGACCGATTTGATTCATTCTCGTACCCAGAGCCTTCTTATGCGCGGTCAACGGAGCGCGACGAAAGGCTCTGGCCAAATCCATATCAAACTGGCATCTAATTGGCTATAACGAAGGTTATTGTTCTAATACCGGAAATATTCTTTTACCATGTTTTTGAGGTATCCGGTTTTGAATTTGGCCATTCTTGTATCCAGAGCCCTTCTTATGCACGGTGCGACGAGGGGCTCTGGCCAAATCCATATCCGAACTGACATCTGATTGGCTAGTTCTGACACCGGATATTGTTTTCTTACCATGTTTTTATGGTATCCGGTTATGGATTTGGCCAGAGTCCCTCGCCGCACTGCCCGTAAGAAGGGCTCTGGGTACGAGAATAGATTTGATTAATTTTCCAGCACTCGACCCATTCTCCTCCGCAGCGCCGGGCAGTCAAACACGAAGGCTACCCAGAGTATATATAGTTTAAACACGTAGCTAGAGCTATAGATAGATTAAACTCGCTGGCTATATACGCACAAATTATGAGGCATGCATATAATCGATGTCCGCTGCGCGCGTCCACCAAATACCTGAATGCATTACATTTTCAGGTGTCCCAGGAAATGTAGACCCCGGGCCATAATTCCTAGGAAATTTGACCCCACGGGTGTTAAAGCCGCCTTCGCATACCGCAAACATGACAATTAATGATTGATGCTTAATTAGATTAATTTATTACGAATGAAATTTATGATAGTGTATAGACCTTTCTTATAATGACGCATTTCAATGCAGAAAATCAATTTATGCGATGTCCCACGGGACAGTGCAAGTCGTTGGCAAGTCAATAAATTTCATAAAGTACATCATTTGCATTGTAAATGGTCGCTAAAAATTGTCTCTTGGGGCATCGCATTAAATGTTCTCCGCGATGACGTCATTATTAAGAAAGGTCTATTGAGTCAAACTCGTATGAATGGTCTATACCCGTGGGTATACTGCGATTTCTGGTTTTATAAGTGGTTTCTGTTCCGTACCATACTTTCTGTAATCTTTGTAAAGTTTCACAAAATGCGCCAGAGAATAAATCCCGTACACGAGCGAAAACACAGCTACCCCAAGCGCGATAACTGCATCCAAAAACCATGCCTTCGTGGTGAATTCTCGTGTCGATGTTGTCACAACGATGCTGAGAGCTAACAAAGCCCCGCATAGTGCATCTATGGAGTCTGCACGTAGAGCCCTACTGCATAGTCGCTTCGCTATTCTGTACTTAATTACGAACAATATTAGGTACACTACCACGGAGACAGACGATAAAATAAGCAACATCTTCGACTTTTTGTGCTTTTCTGTTAAAACTAAAGCCTTTATAGATTCGAAACCAACCCACACACCCGATATAATTAGCGAAGCAGTTATAATAAATAATGCAATCACTTCTCGTCTACGGTTGCGGATTTCAAGCTCCTTCACCGACCAAAATCGCCATAATATAATGAACGAGGCAAGAGCAGCAAGCAGGGACTCAAAGGCAAACCCAAATGCGGCTGTGCTGTCCGATTCTTCAGAAGCTATCAAGCTGAGAATTGTGAACAGCCCTGCAACTATCAGCGTTAATATTGCCCCTATCTTTGCTTTTTTTATTTCTCGTTTGATTTCCCCGACAGTTATAGGTTGTTCACCGTGTGTACTGATCAAATCGCTTTCCGGGTATCGCCGGATTGACCTCTCGTCTCCCGATTCTTCCACTGTTAACTGACTTGACTGCTGTGATAGTATATCATAACTTGACGAAGTTGCACCATACGAGGTCGCTGTCGATAACAATTCCTCACGCTCGGCCGTCGCCGTCGGCATATCAAACACACAAATTTGTCTGAATTTCTCAGTGTTACCAAACAATCGTATTTACCACGGCTTTAAAATTATGGTATCTTTCAATTTTACTGCAGCCATGATTGCTTTGCCATAGGCAGGCCAGTCGACGATATACAAAACGGCCGTAATGTTCAACAACTAGTTCAAGGTTGCACTGCCACTGTCCACTGGCTTTAATTTCGTTTTCGTAGTCAGCTTGCGCATAAGATCTGTGTTTCGTCAAGGAATAATATAGGTCAGCCTACTAAGTTCGGCACTACTTGTCGTACAAAGTTGACACATTTTAACAATGAGTATTTGCTGAGTGTGTGTTGTTTCGTCACCTTCGTGCATATAATTTAACAGTGAGTGAACACGAATTAATCCGTAGACTCCGTAGAATTATGAACTCAATAAAATTAACTAGCTGTGCAGTAACTGCTCAGTAAATTTATTGGGTTTTTATAATAGGCGCCTGCAGCCCAATGCTAGCAACTATCCTATCG
>CACRXK020015240.1:405-12377 GCA_902702795.2 Paramuricea clavata
CGGAGAACAGTTCTTGTTCAAGGACAGCATACATCAAAGACAAAGCATCAGGTTTACAGGCTGCGTATATACAATTTTCGTGAAGTTTGAGTTTCAAGGATAGTCCATGCAAAGATCTAAGGACGATGTTTTCCGGCGGAGTTTGAAAAAGATCAACATATATTTATTTAGTACAGTGATGATTGAATTATTTAAACAACGACATAATCGATCTCATATATATTGGTAATGACATTCAATTTGCTTTCAATATTCGACAAATATATCCCTAAGTAAAAAAGCGCTAATATTCCACTGCCTAATTTAATCCTTGTGTAAACCGTGCTTGGCTTTCTATTTGCCTTAACTTAATACACATTCGACTAACCCGATTCCAATGACGTGGCCTTACAAACATTTTGTAAGCAACGACATACTCGATTCTATATACCTATATGTTCGTCATTCGTCAACATTCCTTCGATATAGACTAACGTAAATATGTCCAAACGTCGCGCGCTATATCACTAATTGCTATATTTTTCTAATACGTATAAAATGTTTGATCAAACTGATATGTCGTGTTTAAATATGACATTACACGATATAAAACAGACCCCTTGCGCTAATATTAACCCCAATGACCCTTGTACAAGCAGTGATTATAAAAACAACGACATATTCGATTCTATATGCGTTGGAAATGACTATCGACCTGACAAAACATATTACAATAAAGACTTTACTAAGAATTTATACACATCTCTGTACGGTATGAGCGTTAGTGTTAGTGAACTTAGCCTGTGGTCTATAGACGGTTCGTATTTCAAGGATAAAAGGAACCGCGCAGCAGGACACCGCGGACACGAAGGCTACAGCGCCACAGAGCCACAGAGAAACGGAAGATCGCGCTTCAGTCTCTCACATAGTGGTTAGCTGCGCATGCGCGGCTACCCACAAAAATTATCATTTCTTGAATAATTGTATACACGCATGTAATATGATCGTCTTCATTGACACATTTATGTCTCAAGAACAAGGCGACATTTCCTTGAAATGACGACATATAGAAAATAAAAAAGCGAATTTGGACACAAACTCTGTGTAAAGCGACATGAAAAGGGAGGAAAACGATAGCATAATTCCGAAAGCGACATAGCAATGTTTTCAAGCGGCGACATATGTTTTGAAAATCAGACGAGTGACATGCACAGACAGGGCCTCATATAGTGATATAGATACATATACTTATTTAATGTGTAGATTGCATTGTGTTGAATGTATATGAAAAGATATACTATCCATAAACGAGTATTAACGAAGGGCAAGGTATTGATGGCACGTTACCACTGAATTACCTAAATACAAATGCCACATAGAGTACGTAGCCAATTCTTGGTAGTTTATTCGACCTTGGTACCAGAGAAAGGAATTTTAATTGCTTGATCTCGTGATTTGGATTAGGAGGAAAAAGCCTTGCGTTTTCCAGGAACAGTATTCCATTTGGACTATTGCATTGTGAACATTGTGATTTTTTGTCGTCTTTAAAAGATGGAAGGTAGTAGCAGAATAAGCACAACAGGAGTTACAGCACGCAGTTCTGGAATATCCAGCGCACTAACTTCAGTCACAGAGATAGACCAATCCAATTTCGACAACGATGTTCTCCCAGTTCGAACGACGACACCGATTGAGGAGATGGTACCAGCCGATCCATGGTATATGCATCTACTTTCCGAGTGGTGCGACGCTTGGGGAAATGTTCGTGATTTGTGGCGCGCACGAGATTGTTGGAGCAAGTTAGATGCAATCTTATCCCTCGTCTGTCTACCTGTACGCGTTATCAGAAGAGCTGCGTCACCTCACAATAATATCACAATCCCCGATCATGCATCCGTGTGTTACCTATTCCTGCTGATGTGTTATACATTTGTGTTGAACTTGATAAGATTGGAATATTCAAACAACAGGCGAGATACTTTTGTTGCTGTTTGCATGGCCTTAGCTATCCCTGCGATGCTCTACCTCTACTTATTTACAAAAGATCGAGTTCGCCACGACCCTTGCCATGATGCGCCAGTACGAATACTTTTTCGCGGCGGACTGTACGTCTTTGGTTTTCTGAGCATAATGAACAGCATTTTTCTTGCGTATGATGAATGGAGTTGCCATCCTTCAAACAATAAAGATGAAACTGGGAACAAAATTGCGGCAACTGCGCAATTTGTAAAAGCGTTGTTTGTCGCTGCGGAAACGCTGTTTCTTGGTTACTTTCATAAAGCATGTTTTCCGGTGGACACCGCATTTCTGCAGATTTCTCTCGCACATATTTTGGGCACTAACTTAGCGCTTTGGTTTTGGACACTTTGCGAAGAAGCAGAGCCTCGACTTATTTCATATTGCAAAAGTTCAACAAGCTTGAATTGGCGTGTCTATAAGAAATACTTCTACCCTATTTTTGTCGAATATCTCATCCTTGCATTATCCATACTCTATGGGCTCTGGATGAATTTAAGGAAGGCGGAGGAGGAACGGTTTTGCCGCTTCTGCAAGAATTGTGCGAGTTGTCTTTACCGTAGTCAAAATCCTGTCCATGAAGAGCAAAGTAATGATGCAACCACCTCACGTCGAGAGCGGTATATACCTCGCTGCGGCTTCGGAATAATGATTGGAATGACTTATGTTGCCGTGTTTTTGGTTCTCATGCTGTTGGCAATATATGAGGCTAATGATTATAGCGATGATAGTACAAATTATGATACACTTTCAAGATTTAAATATTATTGCTACGGATCAGTCGTAATGTACTTAACTATGATTTGTGCGTGCTACATTATCCTTGCTTCTCTCAGATCACCAAACAATCCACAGCGAATCCGTTCTATTGACTACGATGATGTCCTGTTGTATATTTCGCTAATGGGAATTCTTCTTTTAGAAGGATTTCATCTTACAAGCAAAATAATAACAGGACGAAAATACCCTTATCTCGTGGCTGTTGATATTTGCGGCACTGTTCAGCATTTGACCCAAGCCGTCACGCTCATGAGCTTAAGTCATTATCGTGAGGGCGCTAGTCATCGGAATAAAGCTTGGATATGCGAGTGTATCCTATTCTTGCTCTTAACCAATCTTGCCTGGTGGATTGAAGACTCGTTTTATTTGAAGCCTGAATTGGCAAGGCCTGGTGAAGTCGAAACAATCGAAGGAATAGAAACGTATGGTACAATTGTAAAACCAATGGTGATTTTCTTCCGCTTCCATTCTGCTACATATTTCTACAATGCCTGGACAATTTACCGAGTATGAGCAATGGATGTCAGAGTACTAAATCATTTCGTGGTGCAAACTGCGCACTCTAAATGACGCTCTCTACGTCGGGATAAAATTGCAGTTGAAGCACAACATGTATATAGTAGCCTGACTTTTCGATGGGGAAGGGGGGGGGGGGGGGAGTCAGGCTGCACGCGGGCTACTATATAGCTGAGACTGCCAGATTTAAAATAGGGGTATCAAAATATTCAACCGTTCAATCATCGTGTTGTTCTTTTTAAAATGAGCAAAATAAAGTGCGCTTAAGTGAAATAGTCTATATATAATTGGGTTTTCCTCTGAGCAACATTAATTTGCATACTCAAATTAACTTGCATGCATGCAGTTCTGCTATACGGCAATATATATCTCAAACTCATTAATAATTCATGACGGTAAATTGGCCAACCATATTACTTTATTTTGCTCACTTGATAATACTGGATAATACAGCTTCGCCTCGGACTTGATCAAATTGCACGGACTTGAAATCTAGTCCAGTCCTCATAGTCGGATTTGAAATATTACTTCTCAAACTTATTAATAATTCATGACGGTAAATGGACCTTTCCCCTTATAACTAAAATTTCGATCTAGACAAAAATTTCATCACAGCTTGAAAGAGCATCACAAAATTAGTAATATTCCAAAGTTTTGTTGCAAAATCTTGTAAAATGTGGGAAATTGACATCCGATTCGGGTGTTGGGGCTGCAATTTCCCGTTTGTAATGCAAAATGACTGAAAATTGCAAATTTCGCAAGGCTATATTTTCCTCATTTTACAACATTTCGCAACGAAACTTTGGAATATTACTAATTTTGTGATGCTCTTTCAAGCTGTGAATGAAATATTTGTCTAGACTTGCCTAGATCAAAATTTTGGTTATAAGGGGAAATGTCTATTGGCCAACCATATTACTTTATTTTGCTCACATGATAATACTGAATATCTAGTGAAGAATATTGATCCGGTTCTAGGACTGGATGAGAATTAATTCAGTTCTTGGACTGGATCAAAATCACGCTTTAATTTAGTAGTGATTTATTCGTATGAGATGTAATTTCAAATCCTCCAATTCGGACTGGACTAGATTTCCTCGCATCAAATTACGCGGACTTGAAATCTAGTCCAGTCCTCATATAGTCGTCGGATTTGAAATATTACGTAAAGCATGGACGGATGTTGAACAATTGAATACTTTGACACGCATATTTCAAATCTCTCATCCTCAACTACATGTTGTCATTTAAACTGCAATTTTATACCGAAACAGAACGTGTTATTTAGTTTAGCACAGTTGCGATTATTGACTGGTCCATTCAATTTTCATTATAGTTATTTGTTAAAAGATGAAAATATGCAAATCATCAGTTTTTATTATGGGTCAAAATCGGTAAAAAATTTCCTTCATAGTCAAGGGTTCCCACGTGACGTAACCTTGGACGTTTAATTGGGCGTAAATTTTCTTGGGGTTATTCATGATTTTAGAAGATATAAGAATACTGTGTGTTCCGGAAAAAATGAAGCAGGTAAATGTTCCAGATTTTTACACCGCCTATTATTAGTTGGCATCTAAAATTTAATGTGAAAGATTAATTTTGACACTAAGATTATTAAAATCAGTCTAGTAGAACCAATGTTATTGTTTTAAAATAAAGTCTGGTTCACCCAATGGACCATTGAAATTGCATCAGTTTGGTAAAGTATTAATAGGTTTGATGACCTCTTACTTTTAATAGCCATCTCTTAGATTATCTGTGTAAAAATCTGGTACAAATCTATTGCATTTTTTTCCCTGTTACCCTGTATAACATTTAATAATTCATAACTTTCATGCATTTGAATCCGGGTGTATTCTTAATCGGTTTTGAGTTTTTTTTATTTAATTCTTTTTTTGTATAACATTAAATAATTTATGGAAGGGTTTAAATCCGGGTGTATTCTTAATCGGTTTTGAGTTTGTTGTTTTTTAATTGTTTGCTTTTTTGTTGTCTGATGTGTCGGTTGAATGAATGAATAATGAATCCATTTTATACGTCAGAGAAAAAAATTCGTGCAAGCAAACAGCAAATTAAAGTGTAAATAGTCTTGAAAAAATTCTTGCAGAGGTTAAATGTATAAAAAAAATCCTGCAGAGACATGAGACTGAAAAAAACGTCGTGCCGCAAAAATTTTATACCCCCTCCCCGGGATTTCTAATGGTCCGCCTCTTATTTGAACTTGAACTTCCGGTCGAAGCCCTCGCGTAAAATTTATATATTTTGAAATACCGAAATAAAAGATGCAAATCTACATGCTTGAAAATAACACTCTAAATAGTATCTTGGATTGTGATTCGAATAAAGGCTGATTTCCATTGTTGCGTTTTTCATACGCACGTATACGCACGTAAAACTTTAAATCCGTTTAAATGTTACTTGTGAAATAACCAAATAAATAAAGCAACAGAATTTAATGTTCCGCAAGTTTTAGTATGCATTTGTTAATTTATTTGTAAAATATTTAAAAAAAAGAAGGATTCAAAGTTTTACGTGCGTACGAAAAACGCAACAGTGGAAATCAGCCTTAAGACTAATACGAAAAAGATACGTTGAAAGAGGCCGAAATTATATTCGGCAAAAGGTGATATACATTACGTTGTCCGAGTATATTGTATATAGGTATTGTATGGCTAGTTTACATTGTTCGAGTATGCGTATGGCTAGTTTTTATTTTATCGCTATTTTACATTGTTCGAGTATATAGTATTTTTCAAGCGGAATGTTTTGGTGGTATTTTCATATTTCTACTGCAAGTACTGGCGGAGTTCTTTAATATTTAATCTTCCCGTCATATTTGGCGGGAATCTATAATTGCGGTCGAATGGTGTTAAATATTGATTAGATAGCAAACCAAATTATAATGTTACCAAATTATAATGTATCACTACTTTCATTCTTCAACAAGGTAACTTCAAGATTTGAGATGGCAAATAACTAAATCAGTTTTACGAAGTAGCACATCGTTTTCGAAACTAACCAGGCTATAAAGTAGACCAGGTTGAGATATATATAGTAACTTTGTTTGGAAGCTCAGGGTGGAGGAAGGAGAGTAGTATAGAATTGATGTAGTAATCACTGCCACTTTCCAATGGATATTAGAAGTACTAACGTTTCTACTGGAGTATCAATGGTCTGTTTTTTCTCTCTATGATTACAGATTGTTGGCTGGAGTTTGGCCGAAGACTTGGTCACATACATTACCAAAGGAATAAACAACTTCAGGAAGGTAAATAAGTCAGTTATCAACAATGAAGAAACGAGAGTTTAACAGAATAAAAAGTAGTATAAATTGCTTTCTTCAATTGTATGTAAATATCTTCATATATTCTTTCAGATACAAGCGTGTACGATGCTATCTCAGCTTTTAAATAGGAAGGTAAAGGTTTTAAGGTGCTATACACGGTTCAATACGTCTTCGACAAAACGCATGAGTTCTCGTAAAATCACTCACCGGACTTTTCTGACCACTTTTCCATCAAAACGCCATAAAAAAGCCTATTTTCATTTTAGGTTCACTGTCAAAATGAGAGTTTAAAAACAATAGCAAAACCTTTGCAAGAAGCTTTTCATTCGGTAAGTCTTCTTATGGGCGAATGTGCATGTAGGTTCTGTTTCTTTATCAAGACTGCTTCGGATTGTGAGGGACACAACTATACCTGGAAAATTTTAGCAGAACTTCGATGTTTTGTGCACTGCAGGACCATATTATATCAGGCCCGTAGCTGAGGGGGGGCATTGCCCCCCCCCCCACTCAGTGGGGCAGTGCCCCCCCCCCCACTCCGAAATTTGGTATGAAAAATTGAGATAAAGGACCTAGAAACCAATTGTAATCATGTGACAAATTTAATGTGACAATGAGAGCCAGCTACGGGCTTGTATTCTATACTTGCAAATACTGATACAAGTCATTCTACTTTCAGACATTCACTCAACTGTCATCTTCTGAAATGAAAGCTAAGCATTTGAGACAGATTTTAAAGTTGGCTTCACAGTTTGTGAAGATTTTGAAAGCAGAGTCTACTGTAAGTAAAATATATAAAATATATGAATTTAGATGTTTATACTTGTGTATATATACATACTAAACCATTCGCTTCTTCCATGAAAATTTCATTTTGGTATTTAGTTATGGTCGTTGCTGGATTCACAACGGTTAGAGGAGTCACTAAATATCGCCTTGGAAAGCAAGACAGCAGAAAGAGCAAATGATTTAAGGAATTTGATAAGTCGTTTGAAAGCTGAAATAACCGGGTACGTATATGTTGGTACTATTTCGGTATTTCATCAGTATATAAACAAAGGGATAAAAGCTCAGTTCAAGCTAGAGAGGGTCCTGAAGAGGGGGGGGGGGTCGTATTCCCAATTCCCAGCCCAAATTTTGACTAAATCCCATTGTCCCAGAGCACAAATCCCATCATCTCAGTGGCTATCCTGCTCAAATCTTAACCCCATTCCCATTTTCTATTGTTTTTTTTTGCTGATGAATCCCAGTCCCAGTGCATGAAACTGCCATTTTCCCACTCAAAAATAAGCAAATCCCAGTTCCCATTTTACCCCCTTCAGGACCCTCAACTAGAGGCTGATGATTAATTCGTCAGTATTACCCATGCTGATGGATTATCCATGACACTTTTTGAACTATATGAACTATATCCAGACAAACTATCGCTAGAATAGCTCGTTCTGTACAGGCAACGATTCTAAGGGAAAGACATGCCTGCCACTGGTATTTTTTTATATTGCATTTATTGCCGTATTCCTGCACAGACAAATTAGCTACGCTTACCACTAGCTCGTCTGCGTGGGTGATAAGTTAGTTCTGCCGTATGCTTCACGTTCTGCTTATTGCATTTATGCACATGTAAAAATTACTCTCGCTGTTCATTTAGGACAGCCAATGAGGGAAACACGGAAAAGAAGTCGAAAAAGAAAAGAAAACGAAAGCTTAGTGAAGGTGCAACGTCAAATGAAACTCCCAAAAATGAACTTCAAAATGGCGGAACCCTGGACAATGAGAAAGTCGTTTCGAAGAAAAAGAAGAAAATGAAAAGTAAAAAGAAAGTGTAACGAGGAACGATGAAACACGACTTTTTTCTGGGTTATCGACTATGTGTAATATGGGGAATAACCGAATAAGAAATCACATAAAAATCCTCGGGCAAAACTATATAGATTACTATAGCGGAATGAATCGTGCAAGTCATGCCCGACTCATGCCCATATGCTTCCAAGGCGAAAGATATATAGAAAATAAACAGCGATAATTCTATTGAATAATGAGTTTGTCGAATTATTGACCAATGGATTGATCGATGTATTGATCATATTGATTAAGTAATTGATTATTGGCCGTCTGAGACCATACCTCCGACGTCACATGTAAAGATGTCTTCTAATATACGGCCAATGGCTGTGATGAAATTAGTTTAATTTTTATGAATTGATGGGCTGATGGATTTCTAATTAACAATCATTTTTTAATATATCGATTGAATGATTGTTTGATTATTAAGTGATTATTGATTGATTGAATTTGTAACCATAGCAATTAGCAAACCATGGCAATATTCCAGATTTCCGGTAGCGTCCAGTTTCTTCGTATCCAAGATGGCGGACAATTCTTGCAAATTTTCACATTCCCTTCTTAATAATGGAATATCGTTCTATTTCAAGCATCGTTTCTGGCCAATATTAAGAGACAGAGTAATAGTGTAATTATTCTTTCACCATGCCTATTCTTGTCAAGGATTTTACTTGGGAAGAGACAGAATCGGCTGTGTTTATTGACGTACCCTTGAAAGGCGTCGCGTCAAATAAAGTTGACATATTTTCGTCGGGTCAATATTTGAAAGTATGTAAAGCATTTTCGTTGCAATATTTTAAACAGTTTTACTTCACGTAATGGCTTATATTGATAGCCAGTTATTACTTTTCTAAAAAGTGGTAAACCTTTTAAAATATTGATTGTATACTAAGTAATTAGTGTTTTATAGTACTTCAAAGGAATAATTGTTCGAATTTCGTCGATATTTGTACAGTCCTGTGATTCCTGCTAGCTTACACACAAGCCTATAAGCCTATATTAACTTTCTGTGTGGGCTAACAAGAATCCACCATAAGGAAATTTCTGATATTTAAAAAATAGTAAATATAGCAATTCAATAGGAAAGTATTTAGCCTTGACTATAGAGCCTCATTCTTGTGAGATATCAGTTTTCGAGCCTGTTATCTAGCCAAAGTTACATTTACACACAACGATTAATCAGGCCGATTGCAGGTTTTGCCGAATGTTAATGACTAGCCTGCGAACAGGCTCTCAAGCTGAATTGAGAGCCTGCATCGATGACTAATGATTTGAATATCTGCCCTGTAACGTTCGTTTTTCCAAATATGGAATGTCTATCCTTATATGGTGTTGTTTACAACTTTCGTGCAAACTAAATTTAGACCGTGCAAACTAAATTTAGATCGTACAGTTTATACTGTTTTTCGAAATATAAGATATTCAAGCAAAAGTTTAAATGTTTTAAATACTGTTTTCTCAAAACAGAACATTTCGTGCTTTGAGATAAGATGGCCAAGACCAATTTGATCAGTTAATGTGTTTTTTATGCATAGTGCTTTAGCAGTTGACATATATAGAGCTCAGCGGAAACATATAAATTATAGCATCTGACCAATGAGAATTTCGCGTCACGATTTGAGACGCAGATATTCAAATTCATTAGTCATCGATGCAGGCTCTCAATTCAGCTTGAGAGCCTGTTCGCAGGCTATACATAAATAATTTAGTACTTACCTGAATGTTGAAATATGTATGCAAGAGCATCGGAAGCGTCGAAAGATTGGGAGGGGCAGCTTGAGGGACACTTTTGGAATGAAAAGGGCACCTGAAAATTTTTTCCCGAAATGTTCGTGACGGGGAGGAGTGTAACTGCAATCATACAAAATACAATCTGAACAACATATTTCACGAAGGCAAAGGGCACTTTGCCAACGGAGAAATGGCACTTTTTGTGTTTTCTGAAAACTTAGGGGGCCTTGTCCCCCTTGCCCCCCCCCCCGTTCTTACGCCCCTGTATGTACGACACGAAAAGTTATCTCAAACTGCAATGTTGTTATCGCATATAGTTGCGTCAGGCTGTTAACGACGTCTTTCACATAATGTGCAAAACGAAATTACGATTTTGAATTTGCTTTAAAATCCGGCATGGCAGTTGAGATCGACGTTTCGAGGACACGGCCATTCTTCGTGGAAGTTAGTTGCGATGTTTCTCGTGCATGGTATCTCTTACGCTACCAACTTCCAGACGAAGTCGAAGGGCCTTCGCTTAAAATTGTTAAGTTTATATGACTGTTAGCTTGGGAACTTTTAAACGCCATATTAGAGAGTTTAAGTTCAACTTCCGCTACCAATACCGATACTAACAACAAGTCATGCGCTTTGCTCGCAAGAAACACGAGGACAAGTGTATTGGAAGTCACCACTACCGAAGTCGGCCTTGAAGAAACTATGTTAAACTGAACTAAAAACAAGGTCAAGTTGTGTGAATTGCTAAATTAACTGTGAAAATATTGCCATATACAAAGTTGTGAATGATTCATTCTCGTCGTATATCATCAGTTAGCCAACTCGGTGGTCCGCACCTTTTCGGCTATCAGCTCATACACGACTCGATTTCGCTGAATAACGGTTAATTATAGCAATAACAGTCACACAATAACAGGGACGTAGCCAGACCTGAAATAAGAGGGGAGCCGTGAGGCCAGGCTAAAGGTGTAGTAGTTGCTCTATGTTTGCTGCAAAGGAGCTATATGCAGAGTTGGTGGCATTGTCGTATAGCAAAATGGAGGGGAAATTACTGGTTAGAAAAAGCTTGGCCACTAGACGAGAAGCAACTACAAATTTACGAATTGTAGCTATCAAAAGTAAGAATTGCATGCCATACTTCATTTAGCTTTTCGAGGGTTAGACAGCGGAACACAAACCACCATTGTTTGCCTATCCACAAGCGTATAGGCGTATTATAAACAAAACTGAACGCAATTGTGTAAAACTTAATTTACAACCTTCATGTCACCAGTTACTTTTTCGGTTGTGTAATCTTCGATAGTAGTGTGACTTTTCCATCCAGAATTTCCAGTTTGAACTCGACAGGCATCGTCAGAAATGATTCTATTTGACCATTCAAGACATTCACGTTGGTCCTCTGAAGTTTTCCTTGAAGTCCAAACTCAGCAGGCTACATCAGCGTTTATATACGTCTTCGTACTAGCATCATCTAATAAAGCATTCACTGTCATTCTACGATTCCCATTTATTAGTATAACTGAAACTGTCCGCATTGCAAGGAACTCTTGTTGTTGGGATGTCTTTGACTCGATCCTCGTTGTAAGGGATCTCTCAACCTCTGTAAGATGCTTCCCTTCCGTGGCAAGAATAGCTTGAGTGGCTTGGGAAATAGTTCTCCCAGTTCTTGGTAATCTTTCGCAATTTTCGGTTATCGTTCCATGTTTCGCGCACCAATATAAGTAAGGGTTAGGGGTTAGGGGTTAGGGTTAGGGGTTGGGGTTAGGTTTAGGGTTTGGGATGGGGTTAGGGTGTGTATATACATGTATGGAGGTATCCAGTTAACTTT
>CACRXK020015241.1:0-12374 GCA_902702795.2 Paramuricea clavata
GAGCAGTATAACTTTAACAATGGTTTCCAAAGGTGGACTAGTAGAGTTCAATGATTTCACATCAATCGTTTGCCCATCAGGAATGTTTGTTTCGAAGTCGAACCTATCGTACAATGATTGGATAAATAGTTCGTGCTCTTTAGATGTCACTGTACTTCGTCTACAATGTAAGGCATGTGAACGCGGTACGTATAGCTTACAACGAGGTCGCATGGAAGGATTAAGGATTGTCAATGGTTTTGCATGCCTGTCGTGTCCTCATGGAGCTGAATGTCTTCCCACAATTAAGTCGAAAGCAAATCATTGGGGTTATTTGATTGACGACAGTCCACCGGCCTTAAATTTCACCCTCTGCCCTGATAGCTATTGTCTCTCTGGTACGCAAAACCCAGACGGTTATAACAGTTGCTATGGGAAGCGTGAAGGTTGGATGTGTGGTCGTTGTGCACCTGGATACAGTGAAACATTATTTTCAATCGATTGTAAAAGATCAGAAGACTGTAATGACAACTGGTTTTGGCTAGTGTTTCTTGCACTTATACTTATAATGGCTTCTTTTCTTGTTTTTAAACCACCTATTGTCACATTTGCTGCAAAACATGTATTCTGGTTCGAAAACTGTGTAACGAAAAAAACAGAGAGTGTCATGGACGAAACCGAGTCATTAGCATCGCTAAGAGTGGAGGGAAATGAATCTACGTTTCTGTTGTCTACTGAGGAAATTGAAAACGAAAAGTTACAAGCTGTTGGTTATCTGGAAATCATATTTTATTTCTATCAAATTTCAAACTTGCTGCTTACTTCCACCTCAATAGAGCAACTATTAAAAGCTAAAGTAATAATTCCTGTTCAAGGATTTTTCAATTTTCAGGAAAGATATTTAGTGCACCAAATTTGTCCATTTTCTGGACTGACTCCCGAAACAAAACAAGCTTTTGAGGTTGCACCCGTGTTTGGAACACTGGGAGCAATATATTTCATCTACGTTCTGCATTACGTTCTGTGTAAAATTTCGCGATCTGCAACTCCAAATGTTGGACGTTATTTGGGGGCTACCATGGAAACGATGTTGCTGGGGTATATTAAAATCGCTAACGTGAGTCTCTCACTGATTCGTTGTGTGCCTGTTGGGTCTAAAAGTCGTTGGTTTTACAATGGAACAATTGTTTGCTACCAGTGGTGGCAAAGTGTTTTGATTGCTTTTGATGTGGTGGTTGTTATACCTTTTATATTTGTCTTGGCCTGGGGTGCAATAAAATTACATCGTGGGAAGGTGTCAGCGAGACATTTCCTACTCGCCTGTGTGTTTCCACTTCCGTTCCTAATCTTATGGCTTCTGCAGTCATCAGGTGTCTGTGGTATTCAACGTCAGCACGCGCAGAGTACTGAGTATACCGAAGCGTTAAAAGCTGTACTACTCGCACCGTTCCGAGAGCCTGAAGCAGAGAAAAGTGGCGCACTCTATTGGGAGAGCATTTTCATTGTTCGACGTTTTATCTTGGTATTTTTATATTGTTTTATTACCGACTCAACTTTGCGACTGTTGTGCATGGCAGTAGTCTGCGTGTTAGCATTGTTACATCATGCCAAAATGGAACCGTTCCGAAATAATCATGCAAATATTGCAGAGACAATCTCGCTTCTGGGTCTGGTCATTTTATCCAACATTAATTTGTATAAATCATTTTATGCTAATTCGAAAGAAGATATCAGTAATGACTGGATGCCTATTTTTCAAGTACTAGATTGGATCGAGATTATCCTGTTGGGCTTTCTACCGGCCGTGTTTACACTTGTGGTATTATTTACATCAATTTCTTTAATAACTCGCTTGATATTCGTAGTTTGTACCAATGCATATACAAGAATCCATGTAGGGCAAAGGCGATCACATGAAAGAGCTCCCTTGGTTGGCGATTAACAATAAAAGATACTAATGAATAACTGGTTAAACTCCCAAATAATGGGGCATGTCTAGAATAGGCCAAGGGTGCATGTTTTAATCCTTGAGCACATCGTAAATTTAAAAGTCCGTTTACATTTGCAATTTTTGCTGCGATTGCAGATGCGACTTTTCCTGCTGACGTGATGGTGACATGAAATCGCAAGTGCATGCGTACAGGCTGCAATTTAACGTGCTAGGGTAAAACGCTGAGACGGACGGAAGGGCGGACACCTACCCTAACCCACCTTTACCCTAATCCCTTTGTTTACATGTTGAAGTGTGCATTTGTATGAAAACAATTACACAAACAATAATATAGCGTAAATTAATGTACGAAAAAAATTCTGAAGTCAAAAATCGAACACCACGCACGTAAAGCTACTCATGATTCTCCTTTTAAAGATTATCCCTTTTAAAGATTTTCCCTCTTAAAGATTCCCCGAGTCCGATTCCCCATTCCCCTTTTAAAGATAGCTTAAAGACACGAGAAGTGTTGGGTAAAACGCGGATATATGACCCGAAAAATATATTTTACACCATATCCGCGTTTTCCCCGATTGGGTAAAACGCGGATATGATGTTTAAAACATATTTTAGAGCAAAATATAGGTCATCCGTCCAGGGGCGGCGCTAACCCTCTTCGAGTGGGGGTGTGTGAGTGATCTTTTGCCGACTGTTGTTTGGTAATTTTGCCGAGTCGTTAGCCTATAGTGAGGGTCCTGAAGTGGGGGGGGGGGTCCCAATCCCATTTTCCACCTGAAATTTTGGCAAAATCCCAGTCCCAGTTGGATTTTTATTAGAAATCCCAGTCCGAGTTATTGAAATCCCAGTCAATAAAAAACCCTTTATTTATCGGTAGAATAAACAGTTTTAAGACCTTCTAAGCCACCGTGTGTGCAAGTGGCGGACATTTTATGAAATATTAGGGAGGGGGAGGCTCGTGCCGAAGGCACGGAAAATTTTTAAATTTGAATCCCGGAAATGGCATTTGCATCATTCTGAGACACGCATAATCAGAAAACCCAAAATTTCTGTCGGCATCCATTTTGCAGCCCTTGGAAAGTCAAAATCTCGGCATTTCTTAAAATCTGTTCCCCGTCTTGGAGCACTATTAATCACGCATTTACGAATCATTGAAATCGGAATATAACTGGAACGTTACCTCCAGCCGGAAAATTCGAAAGTTGGAGTCAAATTTTAAATCCAGACGCGCGAAATTTGATCTTCAAACATCTAACGTACATACACAATACATAATACCCGTCAGTTTTTAAACCTTACACCGTAAAAAATTTGCATTGCTGCATGTGTGGTTTCTTTGATGCATGCTATTCGTGAGATTCGGTTTGAATTCAATTATTCAGGGGGTCAATTTTGGTTTCTTCACTGGTTATCTTTAGCCAATCCAGTTTTGCCGACTGAGATAACAATTTGCCGATTAGCTGACGAGTGTGGGGGGGGGGTGTTCCACACCCCCCCTGTTGCGCCGCCCCTGACTGTGTCCCCAAAACAACTTTGATTAAGGTGTACAATGCGTTAGGATAACCATATTTTGACTATTGCAGCCTTGTATGGAGCAAATGTAGTTGATCAGTAAGTTGCAGGAAATGCAAAACAGGGCAGCAAGGGTCATAACTGGCAGATCATATACGAGACACCTTCAAACGAAATTTTGAGGGAACTGGATTGGAAACCCCTGGTTGATCATTGGGAAAAAATAGTTAAATATTTATGTACAAAGCAAAGAGAAATGAATTACCAGAGAATTTGATGAACTTGTTTGAAATTAAAAATAACATTAATTATAATTTACGTAGCAACGGAAATGAGTTTATTCTACAAAAGCCTAAAACAAATTTTATAAAAAAAAGCATTAGCTATAATGGTGCTAAAACATGGAATAATTTACCGAGATGTGTGAAAACAAGTGAGGCCACAATTAAGCAATTTAAGACTGCGCTTGATCGTATTAAACATCAAACATTAAATGTACAATGTAACTAAGGCCAGTCAGATTTGCATGATTTTATATCTTTTATAACTAGTAATAGGTGTTTAGTTAATGTGTGATATCTTTATAACTTTAGCATTATGTATTATTTATTGCTTCCATTTTTAAATATAGATTACTTAGTGTGAACGGCTCCTTGGAAATCAATAACCTAGGCGTGTTGAAGGATAACAGTTGTAAAATAAGATTTTTAACAATAATAATAATAAAACTCGGCTTGAAAATAGGGGCGAAACGACCGATATATTATGAGCAGGATAAAGTGAGCGTATGTACATGTGCAAGACGATGATGATAATGTATCGGTTTTACTTCAAGATGGCGCCACAAATGACAAAACAAATTCAACCGATGAAACCCTTACGAATTTAGGGGAAATGCTTGAAGATGTTGAAGCTACCGGCGATGATATTATCCCTAAACTGGCTACAATAGCAGAAAACCGATGGAATAAAAAACTTGCGCCTGAAAAGCTGGCATTAATTCAAGAAAAATACAAGCGACCCGCCAATTGCACAACAGTATGCTCACTAACAGTTAACCCACAAATCTGGGCAAAACTGCCCCACTATCAATAACGGGCGGATTTAAATGTCTCGAAAATACAAGAATCGGTTCGGAAAGCTGCCCTTATATCTCTGCAAACAGCTTATTCTTTGACTAATAAAAAGTCTAACGAGCTAAATGTAAAACAGCTCTTAACATAGCAAGTTGATTCGTTAGCTTTATTGGGCCACATAAGTTATGAGTTGGCGTGCCTTCGCAGATACAAAATAAAATCCGTTTTGAAACCAGAATATGCTCCAATATGTGTTGATGATGGCACGCAAAGTAAATATCTGTTTGGCGATGATTTACCCAAACGACTAAAAGACGCCAAAGAGGCGAGCAATGTGGGTCTAGCTGTGAATACGAGCAATTCAAGAAACAACAACTATCGGGCGCCAAAAAGCTATGACCAGCGAAATTGGCGCCAAACACGTGGGAGGCATAATTACCATGCTGGCACTTCATGGCCGGATTCTTTCCAGCGAGGAAAATCGAACTACAAGGGGAAAAAAGGTGCAAAATACCAACCACCTCGCGAGAAATAATCGCTCACTTAAAGACAATAAATCCATCTGTTTCTCCAGTAAGTAAATGGGAAATTTTTATTCCTATTTTAAAGGATTATTTAATTAAATCAATTATGTGCCAGTTCAAAAGCTGGTCGTATCTCAAATCATAGTTCTGCCTGGACAAGCATAACATCAGATAAAGAGATCTTATCTGACACTTGGGGCATGACCATTGAATTATCAGAAATGCCTGGCCAACATCGCTTTGTCCAAACAAAATTTAACAGTGCAGAAACTGAGATCATTGAGACCGAAATCAACAAAATGTTGGGAAAAGAAATTATAGAACAAGTCGAACATACAAAAGATGAAATTACCTCAAACATTTTTACAAGACCTAAAAAGGATGGCACCCATGAAGTGATCATTAATCTAAAAGATTTCAATAAACATGTATCCTACTATCATTTTAAAATGGTTCATTAAACACTATAGTAAAATTAGTCGATAAAGATTGTTTTATGGCCTCAATAGATGTCAAAGATGCCTATTATTCAATACCTATTCGGGAAACAGACAGAAAATATTTGAGATTTTATTGGAATAATCAACTTTACCAGTTTACTTGCCTACCAAATGGGTTGTCGAGCGGCCCTAGAAAATTTGCTAAGATCCTTAAACCTGCCTTGTAATCATTACACAGCAAAGGACACATTGTTTCCAGTCATTTAGATGATTTCTATCTAGGGCAATACCCCTGAGGAATGTTGCTCTAATTTAATAAATACAGTGACACTTTTTACACAACTGGGACTGTTAGTCCATCCTGATACGTGTATTTTCATCCCCTCACAAGAAATAGTGATTTGGGGTTTATAATAAATTCAGTAAAAATGACCGTCAAACTGACGCCAGAGAAAGCACTAGCCCCAAAGTCAGATTGTGGTTTGTTTTTTAAGAAATGTCCTGGTAATATTGTAATTCGAGAAGTTGCCCAAATTATTGGGAAAATAGTATCAAGTTTTCCTGGGGTCCTGCGGACCTCTTTACTATCGACATTTAGAAAGGGACAAAACCTCAGCTTTAGCTAGGAATAAGGATAATTTTGGTGCTAAAATGACCCTCTCTATAGAAAGTACAGTATATTAGAGTTAAAATGGTGGTCAAACAAAGTAATAGATGCATTTAAACACATTTCACATGGGGAACCTTCCCTAGTTATTACAACAGATACTTCCCTGCAAGGTTGGGGTGCTGGATGTCCGAGTATAGCCACTGGTGGATTATGGTCACATCTTGAGGCAATGGAACATGCTCATAAACTATTTAGAATTATTAGCTACCTTTTTGGGCTTGAAAACGTTTGCAAAAACAAGACGTAACCTACATATAAGGCTAATAATAGACAATACGTCTGCAGTCGGCATTATTAACAACATGGTACAAGCCATACTCCCAAATGTAATATTTTAGCCCAACAGGTCTGGAGTTGGTGTATTAGAGGCAAATATGAATAAGTGCTGCCCATATACCAGGACGAGATAATTTTATTGCGGATTTTGAATCAAGAAGAAATGAAAAGGAATCGGAATGGATGCTAGATAAACTACTTTTAGCCAAAGCATTAAAAGACTTAGATTACTCACCAAGAATTGACCTATTTGCCTCAAGAATTAATAAACAATTTGATACATATGTTTCATACAGACTAAACTCACAGGCGTCAGCAGTAATGCATTTACTCTAACATGGAGCTCACTGATGTTTTATGCTTTTCCTCGCTTCAGTCTTATAGGGACTGTTTTAAGCAAGATCAAAGCAAGGTGGGTGGTTGTGCTACCAAATTGGCCAACACAACCTTGGTATGCGAAAGCCCATTCCATGGGGGGAAAATCACCCATACCTTTACCAGCGTCAAAAGACCTGTTGATACTTCCCAGCCATCCAAACAAGCACATCCATTGTTCAAAAAACTGTCAATGATGATTTGCCGAGAAAGTTTAAAGCTCCAAAATCTGTCAGAGTCCACGAAAGAAATTATAATGGCTTCTTGGCGTAAAGGCACTCAGAAACAATATAAATCATATCTTTTACGATGGGAAGAATATTGTAATCGAGAAAATGTTGCACCTCATAATCCTGGGAAAGCATATGCTATCGAATTTCTTAGGGAACTGTATGATTCAGGTGTAGGATACAGTGCTATAAACACAGAGCTCGATCAACACTATCGTTAGTGATAATACCCACGGCAGAGATTCCATTTGGGAAGGACCCTTTAGTTTGCCGATTTCTAAAAGGGGTATTTGAACTGAAACCTTGCCTCCCAAAACACGCTGAAATTTGGGATGTAAATAAAGTTATTTGTTACCTACAATTATTTGTGACTCCGTAGTGACGTGACTGATGACGTAGTAGAATTCTAAAATTAAACGAGACTGACCAGTAAGTTGAAGTTTGATCAGTCAGGAACGAAGGAGTCACATGCCCAGGTACTCGGTACAATGTCCTTCCCTCCCGTGACTATTCGTTCCTCATTCCTGCAACCGTTCACGTTAAAAACTGATCAGCGAAGCACGCACGTGCTGACTGATAACTAGTAGAATCCCAATCAAACTTCAACTTACAGGTAAGTCTTGTTTAATTTTAGAATTATACCACATCGAAACGTTCACTGCTGTGGATAAATCGAAAAAGTTATCCTCATTAGCAACTATTTGGAAGGTTTAAACTTGGTGGCCCTAGCTAGTGGACTTTATAACATAATAAAACTCTTACCTTTTTGTTTTTGTTTACACACGCTGATATTGTGCTTTGCACTTCGGCACTCGTGGATCTTTCAACATGGTTGCAATTTACTATTTTCTCTACTTTGTTTTTAAAATATTTACCGCTCGCGTTAGCCCACACCATAGAAATAATAGATACCTATTATTTCTATGGCGCACACCATTGAACTATGGCCCACACGCAGCCCGCAAATCACAGGCTTCAACACTGAGCTATATATCTTATGTGTAAGGCTAATACATAACTTCAATAAAATCCGGGATGGGCTCCTTGGGTAGGGTTAGTTCAAAAACTAAGGGCCCCCGACAGTTAGGGGGCCCCATCGGCCACCGCCTATCGTCCAGAAAATTAGAAAATCATATCAAAATCAAAATAAAAAATATATTTCACCATTCTATTAAAATATTTACAAGTGTTATATTAAACACACAATTACAATAAAGCTTGTATTTATTGGTGTATGTTATAAGGATATGGTAGGAGATTGGCATAGAAACTCGAGAGAGTTTGTTATTTACCAATCACCTTATCCAGCAGAGTATAGAGATATTAAGTAGCTATTAATTTGTTGTTTGTGTGAGAGAAAGGAAAACAATATAATGATATTATATTCTTTTGATAAAGCATATAACATATTGATTATTTGATCATTTCATTAAACATGGAATATTTAAACTTTTTCTGGAAAGATTGGAGTGATGTAGCATGGATGATGGAATCATCAAGTGAATTCTAAAGAGTAATCCCTTAAAGTCATTTGTCTAGTTTTGGTCCTGGCTTGAATGACATGAATTTTACTGGCAATTCTTGTGTTACGATTGTGAATTTCATTGTTAAAAGTAAAGTAAGTTCGGAAACAGTGGGAAGAGTGGATGGAGTAAATATACATCTATACATGAGAGATTCAGTTTGTAACTTATTAATATCATACACTGTTAATTAATAGTTTTAGTTTAAGAAATAATGGCTTAGTATGATCCCTATATCCTACATTAGCAATTATTCGGATGGCGCGTTTTTGATGTTTTAAGGTGGCTCTATGCACTTTTTAGCCAAAGGAGCAAAAGTTGAATATTTTCTGTTTAAATGCTTTTACAGGGTTAAAAGTAAGATAGTAACACATAGTAAGACGTGTCGCGAACAAGAAGAATTCTGATAAAAGTCGCGTTTCCATGACAACTATAACGAATATATAATGGCACACTAAATAGCCGAAAATATCGCAGTTTTTCGAGTTTTTTTTTTAAATTAGTTCGGTGACCCCAATTTTTTTTAATAAATCAGTTACGTTAGTGTCGAGAAACATTTCTGGGAAGTTTAAAAAAAATCTGTCGACTCAATTCTTTAGAATTAAATTTCGACTTTTTTGACAGTTTTTGTCGACAATTTTTTTTAATTTTTCCATCATGAAATCTTGAAGTATGCATCTACTCATGTACAAGTTTTCAGGGTACCTTACCGAACTCGTTTTGGAAATAATCACGGTTTTATTCCGCGCGGCCAAAGTCTTTCACACCCTGCAAGACCAATGAATTGACATGCGCGTACATGTTTTCGCAGGCGTATCTCCAGAAAAACACGCACAAAAACGTTTTTAGTCTCGTCGAAATATCAAATATATATTGTGTTTTCTTGCTTAGAAATGCAAATGTATTTAGTTTTGCATGCTAACTCGGGATAACGCCAAGAAAACAGGTGATTGTCGGTCGTTTGGTATAAGATATGTGTGACACGTATGAACTTTTTGGCTTTTCTACATTGTTTTATATTCGTTTTCAGTCGTAACTTGTGTGTTTTCATGTTGTTGCTGACAAGTTAAAACAGTTTGAGCCGGCGCATGATGCTGTTTCACTGAATTCCTTTGCTGTTAGTAACACTTTAAATACATTTACCAGTTGTAAGTACAAAAACTGGATATGAACTTATAAATCGCCAAATATTGGAGTAAAAAACTTTTCGCCGGTCGGGCCGATCGCCGGTTTTCACAAGAGTTTGAACGTTGAACAATGCATTTTTTACCTTAAAATGTCTTCTAAAAAGACTAGTTATTCAATGTTCAGAGCTAAATCAGGACGAAGTTTGTTCTTTGAGAACAAATGAGAACAAGGAAGACTCAAAACATCAAAATAAACATGAATTGTGGTTCGGATTTTAGACTGAGAAAGTTGTGTTTATTTTTGCATATATTTTTAACATTTTCGCACGAAAACTCAAGTTTAGCTACCAGTCCCCCAATGATGAAAAGTGTATGGAGCCACCTTAATATCTTTTCAAGATTGATACTGTAAGTGTTTGCCCAGATTATGTTGCAATATTGAATATATGGTAGTACCAATGAACAATATAGAGTCCGCCGAGCAGTGGCCGATATTAGTGATTTTATTTTGTTTATGGCTCCAATGGACTTAGAAATTTTTAGAGAAATTATATTAATATGAGGTTTCCAATCTAGATGTTCTGGAATATGAACGCCAAGAAATATCAAAGAACTAACTTGTTCTATAATTTGATTATCAATCATAATATCAATATTTTTGGTATAACGTTTGGTCCTCGAACAGAAAATCATTCTTTTTGTTTTTTTGAGATTTAATGACAACTTATTCGCTTTAAACCATATGGACAATTTTACAAGCTCTAAGTTAACCGATTGTAGTAGTTGGTCAAGATCTTTGCCTGAATAAAAAATAGTAGTGTCATCAGCAAATAATATTATCTTTAATAAGGAAGAGCAGTTCGATATATCATTTATATAAATAAGGAATAGCAGGGGTCCCAATATTGACCCCCTGGGGAACACCACAAGAAATAGATTTGCTCCGACAAAGTATCATTGAATTTGACAAATTGTTTCCTGTTGGAAAGGTAGTCAGAAAACCAGTTTAATGGTGTACCCCTAATACCATAATGAAGGAGTTTCTCAAGAAGAATTTTATGATTGAGCGTATCAAATGCTTTGCTCAAATCAATGAAGACTCCCACTGAAAACTCATTTCTATCCACTGAGTTAGAAAGATTATCACTTAGTTCTAATACAGCCATAAAAGTAGAGTGATTCTTCCGAAAACCAAACTGGTTATCACATAGAATCTTGAATTTAGTTAAACAATCTTTTCAAGAACTTTGGAAAGAAATTGTAGAATGGATATAGGGCGATAGTTAGAAAACTCACTGTTATCATCATTTTTGAAGATAGGTATAACTTTGGCTATTTTTAATTGATCTGGTACCCTTCCCACTTCCATTAATTTATTGATTGAATATATGAGTGAGAATCGGTGTAAGTGGCTCAGCAACCAATTTACACACAAGCGGATCTATATTATCTGGACCTGGAGACTTATTAGGATTAAGATTCATCAATATGTTGAAAATTTCAGTATCATAGGTCGGATAAAAAACAAATGAATTTGGGTAAGATCCCTTTAGAAAATTTGAAAAATTGGTTTGAGTAGCAGGGATTTTCGTAGCAAAGTTAGAACCCACCTTAACAAAGTAATCATTGAAATCATTAGCAATTGATTTATTGTTTGATATATGAATATCATTATGTACAAAGGATCTGGGTAATTATGTCTGGTTTTACTTTTGTTTAGCAAGTCTTTCAAGGTTTTCCATGTTTCTTTAATGCTGTCTTTTACATAATTGAGCTTATTTGTGTAGATCTGAATTGTTTTAGAATTGTTTATTTGTGTGGATGCTAAAACCTCCATCGACAATCAACGGTAGCTGATTTTTTTATTCCATGTCAAATAAAACAAAAGTTAATTGTTTTTGTTTTTGGGAAACACCACGTAAATTTATTACTGCAAAGCTTTCGATCCGTAAGCCCGGATCTTCATCAGTGCTAATAATATGTAACAATTAAGTGCTAATAATATATAACATATTATTAGCACTGATGAAGATCCGGGCTTACGGATCGAAAGCTTTGCAGTAATAAATTTACGTGGTGTTTCCACAAACAAAAACAATTATATTTTATCGCCATGCAAACATTCAAAGAACTTAAAACAAAGGTTATTCTTATTAGTTGTCATATGTATTGGAGACTGTTATTCTTATTGTTATACAGGGTGTATCAAAAAAAACTGAACAGATTTGAAATTGCTCTCAATTTCGCAAAACACCTATTTGTATCTGGTTTTATATATATATAGCTTCTTTGGGTACTTATAATGTAAAATAATGAAAAAAATTTCTCGAACTCAAATTTTGTGAACCAGGGGGGTGTGTCTTTTCCAACAAACTAAAAATGGCTCGCGCACAAAATTTAAAAGCTGTAATCATATTTTGAGTTAATAGATTGAAAATTTGTCGGGTTTTTAATTACTGTACAAAATTTCAGACAATTTGGTTTAGTTTAAGCCCTTTAACTATTCATTTTGTTCTAAAAAGTCAGCCTTTCGCATGCTTAATTAATGCCTTTACCTAATTTTCATATTGCTGACATATGCAAATTAGGCAAATGCATTAATTAAGCATGCAAATAGCTGATTTTTCGGGAAAATTGTAACTTTGCGTGAATAGTTAAGGGGCTTAAACTAAACAAAATTGTCTGAAATTTTGT
>CACRXK020015242.1:0-12372 GCA_902702795.2 Paramuricea clavata
TAATACGAACGCCTCTCTAATACGAACGCCTCTCTAATACGAACGCCTCTCTAATACGAACGCCTCTCTAATACGAACGCCTCTCTAATACGAACACCTCTCTAATACGAACACCTCTTTAACACGAACGCCTCTCTAACACGAACGCCTCTCTAATACGAACACCTCTCTAATACGAACGCCTCTCTAACACGAACGCCTCTCTAATACGAACACCTCTCTAATACGAACACCTCTCTAACACGAACGCCTCTCTAACACGAACGCCTCTCTAATACGAACACTTCTCTAATACGAACGCCTCTCTAATACGAACGCCTCTCTAATACGAACACCTCTCTAATACGAACACCTCTCTAATACGAACACCTCTCTAATACGAACACCACTCTAATACGAACACCTCTCTAATACGAACACCTCTCTAATACGAACGCCTCTCTAATACGAACACCTCTCTAATACGAACACCTCTCTAATACGAACACCTCTCTAATACGAACACCTCTCTAATACGAACACCTCTCTAATACGAACGCCTCTCTAATACGAACACCTCTCTAATACGAACACCTCTCTAATACGAACGCCTCTCTAATACGAACACCTCTCTAATACGAACACCTCTCTAATACGAACACCTCTCTAATACGAACGCCTCTCTAATACGAACACCTCTCTAATACGAACACCTCTCTAATACGAACACCTCTCTAATACGAACACCTCTCTAATACGAACACCTCTCTAATACGAACACCTCTCTAATACGAACACCTCTCTAATACGAACGCCTCTCTAATACGAACACCTCTCTAATACGAACACCTCTCTAATACGAACACCTCTCTAATACGAACACCTCTCTAATACGAACGCCTCTCTAATACGAACACCTCTCTAATACGAACACCTCTCTAATACGAACACCTCTCTAATACGAACACCTCTCTAATACGAACACCTCTCTAATACGAACACCTCTCTAATACGAACACCTCTCTAATACGAACACCTCTCTAATACGAACGCCTCTCTAATACGAACACCTCTCTAATACGAACACCTCTCTAATACGAACACCTCTCTAATACGAACACCTCTCTAATACGAACGCCTCTCTAATACGAACACCTCTCTAATACGAACACCTCTCTAATACGAACACCTCTCTAATACGAACGCCTCTCTAATACGAACACCTCTCTAATACGAACACCTCTCTAATACGAACACCTCTCTAATACGAACACCTCTCTAATACGAACGCCTCTCTAATACGAACACCTCTCTAATACGAACGCCTCTCTAATACGAACGCCTCTCTAATACGAACACCTCTCTAATACGAACACCTCTCTAATACGAACGCCTCTCTAATACGAACACCTCTCTAATACGAACATCTCTCTAATACGAACGCCTCTCTAATACGAACGCCTCTCTAATACAAACGCCTCTCTAATACGAACACCTCTCTAATACGAACACCTCTCTAATACGAACGCCTCTCTAATACGAACACCTCTCTAATACGAACACCTCTCTAATACGAACGCCTCTCTAATACGAACGCCTCTCTAATACGAACGCCTCTCTAATACGAACGCCTCTCTAATACGAACGCCTCTCTAATACGAACGCCTCTCTAATACGAACACCTCTCTAATACGAACGCCTCTCTAATACGAACACCTCTCTAATACGAACACCTCTTTAACACGAACGCCTCTCTAACACGAACGCCTCTCTAATACGAACACCTCTCTAATACGAACACCTCTTTAACACGAACGCCTCTCTAACACGAACACCTCTCTAATACGAACACCTCTCTAATACGAACGCCTCTCTAATACGAACACCTCTCTAATACGAACGCCTCTCTAATACGAACACCTCTCTAATACGAACGCCTCTCTAATACGAACACCTCTCTAATACGAACACCTCTCTAATACGAACACCTCTCTAATACGAACACCTCTCTAATACGAACACCTCTCTAATACGAACGCCTCTCTAATACGAACACCTCTCTAATACGAACACCTCTCTAATACGAACACCTCTCTAATACGAACACCTCTCTAATACGAACACCTCTCTAATACGAACACCTCTCTAATACGAACACCTCTCTAATACGAACGCCTCTCTAATACGAACACCTCTCTAATACGAACACCTCTCTAATACGAACACCTCTCTAATACGAACACCTCTCTAATACGAACGCCTCTCTAATACGAACACCTCTCTAATACGAACACCTCTCTAATACGAACACCTCTCTAATACGAACACCTCTCTAATACGAACGCCTCTCTAATACGAACACCTCTCTAATACGAACGCCTCTCTAATACGAACACCTCTCTAATACGAACGCCTCTCTAATACGAACACCTCTCTAATACGAACGCCTCTCTAATACGAACACCTCTCTAATACGAACACCTCTCTAATACGAACACCTCTCTAATACGAACACCTCTCTAATACGAACACCTCTCTAATACGAACGCCTCTCTAATACGAACACCTCTCTAATACGAACACCTCTTTAACACGAACGCCTCTCTAACACGAACGCCTCTCTAATACGAACACCTCTCTAATACGAACGCCTCTCTAACACGAACGCCTCTCTAATACGAACACCTCTCTAATACGAACACCTCTCTAACACGAACGCCTCTCTAATACGAACGCCTCTCTAATACGAACACTTCTCTAATACGAACGCCTCTCTAATACGAACGCCTCTCTAATACGAACACCTCTCTAATACGAACACCTCTCTAATACGAACACCTCTCTAATACGAACGCCTCTCTAATACGAACACCTCTCTAATACGAACACCTCTCTAATACGGACACCTCTCTAATACGAACGCCTCTCTAATACGAACACCTCTCTAATACGGACACTTCTCTATACGGATACGTGGTCACCACGGTCGTTTTTCAAGCTGGGAGACCCGTGTTCAATCCTTGGTCGGACCTTTACTCAAGGTCTTAAAATAATTGAGGGGAAAGTGCTACCTTTACATTGACAACAGTAAATGGTTCGACTTTCGCGTCTTATCGGATAAGGACGTTAAATCGTAGGTATCTCGGATTCCCTATCAATTTGGTAATAGCTTGCAATTTGGAAATCCGCTCACCAATGAGTGAGAAACTCAATATAAAACAATAAACGGATATCTCTCTAATACGGACATGGAACACCTCTTTAACACGGATACCTCTATAATACGGGCACTTCTCTAATACGGATACCTCTCTGATACGGCATCTTGTGAATACACGCACCTCTCTAATACGGTTACCTCTCTAATATAGACACTTCTTTAATATGAACACCTCTCTAATACGGACACCTCGCTAATACAGACATCTCTCTAATACAGACACCTCTCTAATACAGACATCTCTCTAATACGGACATCTCTTTAAAACGGACATCTCTCTAATACGGACATCTCTCTAATACAAACATCTCACAAAAAACGGAGACCTCTCTAAAACAGACATCTCTCTAATACGGACTTCTCTCTGATACGGACACCTCTCTAATACAGATACCTCTTCTAGGTATGGATACCTCTCTAATTCGGACACTCTGCTCTTTTCCGCCGGTGTCCGATTTGAAAGGTTCGAATGTACCTGTATTAGTACGCTTGAAACTTAACTTTACCTTTTCCTGCTTATTCTCCGTGAGATAAAACTGAAAATAATCTGCCTCTTGTGCAAAAGCTACCATGTAGTTTCGTGTCCACTGGGTATAAATTGATCTTCCTTGAGTTAAAATCTCGATAATCGTTACGGTTAACACGAAATTAACCTGTATCCATGGATCAGTGTCCTCATTGGTGGGTATCCAAGCAACATGGCTCATTAAACGTGCATATTTCTTGCCATATGACCCAGCCAGTTCCGTGGAACTGCTGATAAGGTCGTCTGTGATTTCTTTGCTTTGCATACCGAGCGCTCGGGGGAGAGGAAATCCTGATAATTAAATAGTAAATTTCATTACATACCGTCATGACTAGAACCGTTGTTGCTGCCGTTGTCGTTGTTGTTGTTGTTGTTGTTGTTGTTGTTGTTGTTGTTGTTGCTGCTGTTGTTGTTCCTGCTGCTGTTGTTGCTTTGCTGTTGTTGCTGTTGTTGTTGATGCAGCTGCTGTTGTTGTATTTACTGCTGTTGATGTTATTAGATATCGCTGCTGTTGTTGTTATCGTTCATGTAGTTCGGTAGTGTTGTCGTTACTGTTAAGGTGGAGTAATATAAGCAACAAAATTGCTGCAACTCGCAACAAAATCTAAATTTCAATGCATGTTAAGCAGAAATGTCGACACAAATTGCCTCGTGACTTGTAATTTATGTGTATAAACATTTTCAATTAACATGCGCAGAAATCAAATTTTGTTGCAAGTTGCAGCAATTTTGTTACTCGTATTACTCCAGCTATACAGTTTTTATGTTTGTTACTATTGTTGTTGTTGCTATTATTGCTATTCAAAATCACTATGAAGGTATACCTTTATCCTTATAGTAACATCCAACGAACTCCACACGCATGGCAGGCCAATTATTAAAGCTGAGAATGTGAATACGAATTATACGAACGACACGAACTGGTTGCAAACGATGACGAACTACTGTATCACTGTCTGCGTTTCCTGGAAACACCTGGCATTACAGAAAAAATACAAAATGTTAAATATAAAATGTAAAAAAAACCAGTAGGAATAGTACCATATTTACTCTTAGGCAGCGCGATGTCTAACACCTCACCTCGAATAACGCCCTATAAACTTACATGTACTATTTACAAATGTTGTAAATGGCTTGTGAAACGTCTTGATGAGAACATTCGTATTCTTCAACAATTTAAAATAAATGAATTATATTTGGTGAGAAAATTGAACTTAAAGTTTATGTAAATCAGCATGATTTCTGTATCAGATATACAAACTCCTTCACGCTCATGATTTCTTTTGTGTTTTCTTGATGACTTATTGAGTTTTACAAGTACTAGTTAAAACATGAGCAGCCGATCTCTATCTGATATACAAACTCGAGCCGAAGGCGAGAGTTTGTATATTAGATAAAGATGGGATGTGAATGTTTAAACTTGCTTAAAAACGACCCGTCTTATGAGTTCATTGGCGAAGTGATTTTAAAAATAAACAAGGTCTAACCCGAGAGAATCAAAACTGAAGTTTATGTAAATCAGGACAAATCTTTATCCGATTTACAAACATTGATTAAACATTCATTTCTTTTGTATTTTCCTCGTGAATTATTAATGAGATTTTTAATAATATATAATGCTCTTCCTTCGTCCACTTGGAAGTGTTGAAAGTTAGGCATGAACTATAGTTTTTTTGCAGTGGACATCTTTTAAACTTTTCTTCCTCCAGTACCAGTAAGAGCGAGCCTTTTCAATCCATAGTTGGAAACCGGAGTACGCGTGAATTTGCATTACTGTTTCTATCCCACCTAAAATATCCCACCCCGAATTATTTTATTTTGTCATTAAACAAAATGCACCTTGTACGACGTAGCTCAACGTTTATTAATATTTCTTTTTTTGCTTGTATTTTCCGACAATGTCGTTCAATACTATATGATAAGGACAAAATCGACAAAAATAGCCATCCCAATCGGATGGAATAAAGCCTTCATAGGGAACATTTTTATCCCACCTGACTAAGATGCCACCTAGCGCAAAGTGAGATCTCACCAAGCCAGGCTGGCTCGTTTCTCATGCGAACAAATTGAATTTTAAATTTTATATGCGTTAACGAAGGGCATAACTCACTCAGGTGAGTCTCCCCGTTAGCTAGGCTCAACAGACCCTTACTGGTCGAGTACGAAACCGGAGTAATCAGCTTTACATTACATATGTTTATACTGAATAGCTCTATAGATCAGTTCTTAATTGACTGTTCTTCCCTAGAGGTCCAGTAAGGGTCTTCCCTTGTTGATCCAGTGTTACTACAGAAGAAAACCTAAACTAATTCTATATATTTATATTGGATAGCTTTACCAGTTCCAAACTGATCACCCTGGGAAATGAATGAGTCGAACATTAACCAGTATCAAACTAGCACCCCCCCCCCCCCCACACACACAAAAATAAGCTAAATACAACACTAATTTCGATTCTAAACTGTTCACTTTAGAGGCCTAGTAAAGACTATCTCTTATTGATCCACTGTTACCACAGAAGGAAACCTTAACTTAATTAACCAACTTTATTTATACTGGATAGCTCTATCAATTCTAAACTGTTCTTCCTAGAGGTCCAGTAAGGATCATCTCTTATTGATCCAGTGTTACCACAGGAGGAAACCTAAACTTAACCAACTTTATTTATACTGGATAGCTCTATCAGTTCTAAACTGTTCTTCCTGGATGTCCAGTAAGACGCATCCCTTCTTGGTTCATTCAGTGGTGCCACATGAAGAAACGATGCATGTTATCGAGGACACACTTGGATAAGCTAGAAAGTCGTCTTACCGTCGCACCACTAATGCCATACTTGTAAGATTCATAGCCAACAAAATCGTTACTTGAAGAAATTCCAAAATCGGTCACCCATTGGTTATGAATACTGCTGTGTCGACCCTGAGTCAAAATTTCAGTCACAGCAGCAGGCCATAGGAATCCTACTTGCATCCATGGCTTAGGATCAGCATCCTTGTTAGCACACCAGGCACCTGCAGAAAGTATTGAATTCAACCTTGATTGATCCATTCCTTCAGTCTCATGGTATACGGACGAAGCTGTTAACTGTGAGTCGAGAATAGTATTGTCTTCCATTCCGAGTGGTCGTGGTTTCAAACAAACTATAGAAAAAAAGTTGTAAAATAAGGGAGTAAATATTATTTATGGCGGGGGTAGCGCCGAAAAGAAATGTTTTTCTTGGTAAAATTCAACCATTCAAAAGTCCAATATTTTTCTACCCAACCTCGAATATCAATTAAAAAATAAATATCCACCCCTGGTCAGAAACTTTTAAAAGAATGCAATTATCTGCAGTCTAAAAAGTTTCATATTGTTTACATATGTACTTTCTTTGGAGACACCATTTGCCTCCTGACAAGTTAGCAAATAATCAAGACAGTGACTCTGATTGATTGATTGATTTAATAATATTGTATTGACATATAATATTTGAGTGAATCATGCTTTGAAAATGACAATAAATTTTTATTACCCAACCCTTGAGTTGTTTTGTTTTTCATAAACCCAACCTTTTACTCACTCAAAATTTTGTTTCGAATTCCCACTCGGGTTCGCAGACCTTACTTTCCGAGCAAAGAATAAGCGCGTGAAAAGACGTCGGATTTTTCCCCGACTATAGATCAACGTGTTAGGTGTCCATTAAAACTGTTTGTAAGATCCTCGGTAATTTAGTTTGGCTCACATCCTTTTTGGAGCAAACCTTATATTCAGTTACCCAATAGGGCGGCCTATCTTATGCTTGTGATGTTACTCTGAGTGTATATCCACACCGGACAAGCTTGAAAAATATGCCTGGCGACGGTGGGAATCGAACCTACGACCTTTGGAATACTAGCCCAATGCTCTGCCAACTGAGCTACGCGGTTAGGTCGGTTCGAGTAAGTGATATTTCGAAACAGAATCTAGTTCCTTCGATATCAATGCAATCTATTAATCATGATTTTTTCTGTGTTGGTGTTGTGTACTCAGCCTCAGGTGAATATGATGCTTGTAATGTTACTGAGTGAAAATCCACATAAGCTTGTCCGGTGTGGATATACACTCAGAGTAACATCACAAGCATCATATTCACCTGAGTACACAACACCAACACAGAAAAAATCAAGGCCTATCTTAGTTACTATGGAAAAGATGAATGTAAAAAGTTACTGATCCTGTGTCAGCTAAGCATAATCTATCGTACTTGACTCAAATATGATGACAAGAGCTTTAATTTGAAAAAGTGTTTTCAGGGTGGAGGACTACCTTAAAAGACATTGGCAACAGGCCTTAAAATATCGGTCGGTCACGGACATTGTCCGACCCATTCGTGAAATTGTCCGACGTAGAAAGGAAACCACCGGACATTCTGTCCGACCTAAGTGAAACTGAGGTTTATTGTTTGTCTGACCCGAGTGAATTGGTGTCCGACCGAACTGTAGCTTTGTCCGACGTAAATCAAAATGTATCCTAGCCCAGGACTAGAGGCTTGTGTGTTAAATGGAAAATCAGTGCACTATTGTATAAAAAGTCAACTGGAAATGTTGTTTTAACGTAGTCGAGAACGGGTTTTGATACTGCTGTTCTGGAAAGCAAGTTAATTTTGGCTTGGAAATAAGTATGAAAGAAACAAATTATTTAATATTTTTACAACTTTTACCGTTTATTCATTTGTGTCATTCAGACTTATTTCCGAGTCAAAAATGAACTGAAGGTCATCGGACATATGTCCGACCAAAACTCAACGTCACCGGACGTTTTGTCAGACGGCCCTGGAAAAGATATTTTAAGGCCTGATTGTCATTGGCAATAAAAAATTAGTTTAGTTCATTTGAAAGAACTCTTAAAACTATATATTAAACTCTATTGCATATTGTTTATATCTTGCTTAGTTTTCAAAGACTTCAAAATATTTCGACTGGAAAAAGTGAGCTGTTCGCCATCTTGGATTATTGAGGATATGCATGTTATGTCAAGAGAGGGGTCCTGCTAATTTTTTCTCTTGAGATCAAACGAATAATATGGGTCCAAAACTTCGTATCTGGTTGCTGTCTGAAATTTAGAAATTATTAAAAACATTTCAAACAATTTTGGATTGTTACTCGGTTATTTTAGAGTAGTTTCATGTGGTTTAACCCGACTCCTGACGTCATCAAAACCATAGTTAATGAGGTCAAGAATTAGTCCAAAACGGCGGACAGCTCATTAATTTCGGTCTAAATATTTCGCGAACTAAGCAAAATACGACAAACCGGTAATAGAGTTTAATATTTAACAAATATAAAACATTTTCCGTGTTGATATACAGTTATATCAACGAGTGGAAATTAGGAGAACGAGAAATTGTGTGGAAACACGACGCCCGAAGGGCGGAGTGTTTTCACACAATTTCGGGTTTTCCCAATTTCCACGAGTGTTGATATAACTATATATCAATACGGAAAAAAGTTTTATATTTGTATGATATATAGCACAAGAAATATAAAGAAAGAAATTTTCCGACGTTTCCGTGTTGACATTGAGTTATATCAACACGGCTCTTAGCCAATCAGCGTTCAGAATTTACAAATGCTATGTTATAAATAATTTTAAGAGTTCTTTAGAATGAGACAAACTGATTTTTTGTTGCCAATGTCCTTTAAGCTCTCTATAAAAAAAGTTTGTGAACTTTTCAAATTTCACACCGACTAAGTCACATTGCTCAGAAGGTAACACTGGACGTTCCTTTAACGTTTTTTTCTAAACCTACCTGGTTCGTTGGAAGTTATCGATAGCACCTCACGCCCGTGTACAGAGACTTCACACAAATTGAGAGCTGTTTCCATTTTCTGTATAATCCCCACATTATTTCCCCGCATAGGATGCGAACAAAATATTGCTCTTGTTTCTCCATTTTCCAGTGGATGATTGCCAGTACATGTTGGATTCTTCGTCGGCTGCCAGTTTTCGCCGACACGAATCTCAAAGTCTAGCGACCTTGACGAGAGGCCTCGGTCATCTGGAAGTTTTACAGTACATATTAACAAGAAACATAAGGAACCGTTCGTTAATTTGCCATTCCGAAGTTGATGAGTGGACTGGGGACGAGTGTTAAAAAGTGCCCAAATTGAGAAATGAACCAAATCACTAAAAAGACCACCTCAAAATTAGTAAGTCTACAAAGTTTGAAGACGTTTACATGAATACCCTTCGAATAATAAGCTTTCGAAAATTGTGAAATTACTGATTAAAAGACAGTTTTTGGGACGCGCGTCCAGAAATTACAGTACATTTCATAGTAAATATCGCGATTTTCGAAAGCTTATTATTGCAAGGGTATTCATGTAAACGTCTTCAAACTTTGTATACTTGCTAATTTTGAGGTGGTCTTTTTAGTGATTTGGTTCATTTCTTAATTTGGGCACTTTTTAATACTCGTCCCCAGTCCACTCATCAACTTCGGAATGGCTAATTATACATACGGGCGGGCTGGAGTAAAATTAAACATTTATTAAAATATTTTTTGACCCACCCCCTTAAATTAAAATGTTTTCATGTCCTCCATAATTACTCGAGAAAATAGTTCAAGCCCCCCCCCCCCTTTTGGAAGCGACCACTACAGTCTGTAAACGTTGGAATAATAGTATAGAAATTGACAGTTGAGTTGACACTTGACCCGATTATTTTATAGAACAATGTATAAAGCCGTTGACTATCAACGCGTATATTGTCTGATAGTTGAGTTGACATTATTTTATAGAACAATATATAAAGCTTGACTATTGTCTAGTGATCCATTAAAATTTTGTTTTTGTGACAACTGTTCATACAAAACCATTTGGGAAACTTTTGTATGCGATGATGTTTTTCTCTTTATACACTTTCACAAAAATGAAGAATAAGTTTCTCAGTCCCCCTCATTACACAAAAAAATTTTGATGCTCCCCTCTTTTTCCTGGCAATTATTTTGGAGCCCCCCCCCCTAATTTTCCTCCTCCCGATCTATAATTAATGAACGGTCCCTAAAATAGCAGCATGTCACACAGCGAAGGAGCACTGAGTACAGTTAAATATTAAAGAAACTATCAGTACCAGTTTTGAAGCAAACTAATCTGTGGAAGAAAAACACTAATAAAACGTATCTACTTAATTAACTGGAGAAGTAGGTGCCCAGGCGTCATTGAAGCTCGCAGGCACATTTTGAATTTTGAAATCCTGACTTTTTAACACAGCAACATTTTGAAGTTATGAATTTTGCTCGCGTGCACTAAAAATATTAATGCATGAGCCTGCCGTGTTACTTAAGATAGGGGTTCACTGTAAATACAAAATGAATCTCTGAATACCTCTGTTTGTAATCGCAAGTGCGTAAACATTAACAAGGACGCCGAGGTCAACAAACCACCAATCTCCTCGGCCTTTGGTGGTGTGAAAACAAGACCCAGTATCCAAATTTACATGTCGTACACCATCGACCGCGTTAGAGGCAGTATGTACAAGATATGGAGGTGATGACATTTTCGCCGGTTGTGACAATGCGTAGTTGACTAAAAACATTTCAAAAACTCATTAATAATTCATGAAGCAATTATCCAATCTCGAGTAAGAAATTAGTCACGTGCATACGTCTTTATACCAGCTAAAGAACACTTTAACAAAAGACCATTGTTATGCAAACTATATAAAGATTTTTATATAAAGATTTTTTATATAAAGATTTTTATATAAATATTTTTATATAAGATTTGACTTATTATGCAAACGTTTTTGAAGCCATTTAAAAAACTCGCAGGTCGTGTTTTATTAGGTCTAAAGCCACTCGCGCTGCGCGCTCGTGGCTTTAAACCTAATAAAACACTCCTGCTCGTAACATATATATATATATATATATATATATATATATATATATATATATATATATATATATATATATATATATATATATATACTATATATATACTATATATATATATATATACTATATATATATACTATATATATATACTATATATATATATATACTATATACTATATATATATATATATATATATATATATATATATATATATATATATATATATACCGGGTGTCCCAAAAAAAGTACTCCTGTTTGATTCGTAATAACTTCTAAACAAGTAAAGCTTTTAAAGAGAAATAACTTGCATTAAATAGAGGAAGGACTAACTTAGATTTTGATACATTACAGTTGTATTTTACTTAAAAATTCACGGAGATATTAATGTTCAAAATCGGGAGCATATTTTAGGATGTGTCTAAAATTAGCGAAAATCGGCATATCAAATATTAACTCCAGCGTTTGTTTGCTTAATGACATATCAGGCTAACTTGTATTTCAGCGAATTATCGTTAGGGTTTGTAAGGGATATGGCGTAGATTTAGACATCTTACATGTAAGTCTTATAGCTAGCTCAGTGTTTCCTGAAATATGAACGTTCGAAATTATGCAAGTATTTAATATTAGGTCTTTACAAACTTAAAAGTACATGAAAGACTGACCATGGAAGGCAGGCGATTAAATTTTTCTTAAATTAAATAGCCTAATTTTTTTATGTTTTTAATGGGTTCAAACAGACTGAGTTGATTATTTCTCGGTTAGAGCAGGATGAATATTATTCTTTATTGAAGAAA
>CACRXK020015243.1:0-12372 GCA_902702795.2 Paramuricea clavata
CGGAACGTATTATAAACTTGCGACCCACAAGCGAACCAAGCAAATTGTGGGCCACAAGCGGTACCCGACTGTATGGTACTCAACGGAACGTATTATAAACTTGCGACCCACAAGCGAACCAAGCAAATTGTGGGCCACAAGCGGTACCAGACTGTATGGTACTCACGGAACGTATTATAAACTTGCGACCCACAAGCGAACCAAGCAAATTGTGACCCACAAGCGGTACCAGACTGTATGGTACTCAACGGAACGTATTATAAACTTGCGACCCACAAGCGAACCAAGCAAATTGTGGGCCACAAGCGGTACCAGACTGTATGGTACTCAACGGAACGTATTATAAACTTGCCACCCCCAAGCGGACCAAGCAAATTGTGGGCCACAAGCGGTACCAGACTGTATGGTACACAACGGAACGTATTACATATTAGCGGACCAAGCCACCTGTAGGCCACAAGCGGTACCAGACTGTATGGTACATATCGAAACACAATGCGAATTTCGACCAGCGAGCGATACCAGACTATATGGTATCCAACGGAACGTATTGCAGCTTTGCGACCCACAAGCAGGACCAACCTGATAAACCGTAGCAAATTGTGGGCCCCAAACGATACCAGACTGTATGGTATCTAACGAAACGTCTTGCGAATTGCAACCCATATGCGATACTAGATTGTATGGTATAAAACGTAACAAATTGCGGGCTACAGACGATACCATACTATATGGTATATCACGAAACGTATTACGACTTGCGACTCCCAAGCGATACCACGCTGTATGGTAAATATATAACGAAACGTATTGCGAATTGCGACCCATCGGCGATACCAGACTGTATGGTATAACACGTAACAAATTGTGGGCCACAAGCGATACCAGACTGTATGGCATATAATGAAACGTATTGCAAATTGCGACCCATATGCGATACCAGACTGTATGGTATAAAACGTAACAAATAATTGTGGACCACAAGCGATACCAGACTGTATGGTATATAACGAAGATAGGTAGGTAAAAACTTTATTTAAACACGCTTGCCTCGTCAACATGGTGCTGATTTCCACGAGGGGCGTCACACAAACAATACAAAGAAAATAATTAAGTTACAAAGTTACAATTTAAAAATATTATATACAACCATATACATATATATATATAAGTTAGATTAGCACATATAGCACAGAGTCATCGTCTAGCTTGCACCTATCTCTTTTTGAAGCAATCGAGAGTATCCACCGATTTAGCTGCAGACGAAAGGTCATTCCATAACATAGGCCGCTGTACTTAAAGCTTCTTCTTAGATATTCTGTTCTAGGTTTTGGAAGAGTTAAATGATTTTCGCTATTTCTGAGATTGGGTATTTTGTGTCACATGCATCCTTTTGTAAAAAGATTCTGTTAGAATTGCGACACATAGGGCGATACCAGACTGTATGGTATAAAACGTAACCAATTGTGGGTCACAAGCAATACTAGCCCGCATGGTATGTAACTGAACACCTTGCAAAATGCGACCTACGAGTGATACCAGACTGTATGGTAACTCCGCTCTTGTTAGTCTTCTCCATTGTAAGCCCAAACACAAGAGACAACATGTCACACGAGTTTGTTAGTTTCATATCGAAAATTATTTGTGCTTACCCTAATTCATCCCAAATCCCACTTTAAATTACTCGTGCAAGTTAAGTCAGGAACAACACCAGCCGACGCAGCCGTTGTCGCCACTCCGATTCGAAGCTATGTCCTGAGTAGTTGCCCTCGAGGTATAACCAAGCCGCTGAATCGTGAATCCACGAAACTAATTGCTTGCGCGACAGGGTTTCGCCGTTCTGGACCTTCGCATTTGTCCGGAGCTAAACGGGACTGCCGATGTCGAGTGATGTACCTGCAAGGCGTTGAGACTTCGAGCAAACCATAGCACCAGCTGGGCCAAGTGTGAAAAAATCGATCGTCAAGGTAATGCAAAAAATCGGCAACACGACAGTTGTGCTGTAAAATCCACTCGACCGCATCCCCCAACGAGTTGAAGATTCCCGGGGCGTTTCGTAGACCAAAGGGAATAGAATAGAATAATTTATTTAATGTCGAATGACACAGAGTGTGGTTGCCCAATCACTCGAGCCAGGGGCTCATGATAGAGGTGCTCGAATAAAAGCAAGATCAACAAGATATTGTCCCCGCCATTTCATACCTAACAAGTATCGATTACCTCGATAAATGTGGATAATACAGTACATCCTTGGGTGTCCATTTGCCCATTAATGCCCCCTATTATTAAACCAATCTTTACTATTACTCGGATGGCATCTTGTACAGTATTATAAACTACTGGAGATTCGTTTTTAAATCCCATCGTTCACGCTGTGGTCAGCTGGAAACGATATGTCTCAAATCAAACGCCGCGCGGTTGGTTTTCTTTGGAATCACTCCAAATCGACTCTCATGCAAACAAGACGCCCGCTCAGGCGCTCACACCGACCCGAAAAATGACGACATACGCACTGTGGTGCAATAGACAAGAATATAAAACGTGACACGGTGACTAATCCACAGAAAAACGCGCTAAAATTCGTTGACAACGAAATAAGTTGTTGAAGACTGATACCACTGGTCACTCCTTGAATGGCCGCCATCTTGAAAACTGATCTGTATAGTAATCTGGAATAACTGTAACACTGGAAACTGAGCGTGCGATACGCCAACGCAAAATCGACTTCTCGACAACGAAGAAAAAAAAAGAAAAACCAGGAAAACAGATATTTAGCGATTTAAGACACTTGACCTTTCAGGTCAATGTAATTAGGAAAAGGTGGCGTATCAAATGGACCTGCCACAGTTCGAGCTCGAATTTCGTCTGATAGATATTTGTCATTGGACACTGACATTAGGATGAGCTAAGGCCGCTAACTGGCAGCTAACCGAAGATGTAAAAATATCCCTGTGAAACCCGTGCGAAGACAACTAACAATAAATTCCACCTAGAACAGTCCGGAAGTGCGGCAAGTTGCAAATCCTGAACTTTAATAGGAAACTTGTCTATTAATACAACTGTGTTTAGGTGTTCGTGTTGACAGACATTTAACAGAACTAGACCAGGTGCAACGTTTGATTACCTTGCGATTTATCACTCACTGTACTCTGAATGCGCTTGAGCTTCTTCACGAAAGCTCCGTTGTGCGGTCGGGCTAGGCACGTTTCTAGCTAACCCGGATGATTTACCACTGCCGTGTGGTAGTTATATAAAGCATAACACCCCATGCGCGTAAATTATTAGCAGCGGAATCCGCGGTTGTGCTTTGCCTCTGAAACGTTTAGTTGTCCGAATGATCGGCGCCATGTAAACCCACAAATCGCGCGACCTTGACGTGAATATGGGTTGTGAGCACCGCCGTTAGCTATTATACATACATACATACAAAAATTTATTTTAGCACGCTGGCCTCAACAACTAGGAGCTGATTTCCATGAGGGGCGTGATTTGAAGAAATATACAGTATAGGTAAACATTAAAAATACAAAAACAAAGAAAGAAGAAATATATATACAGTAGGCAACAGGACGAGCCAATTTTAAGTGTTTGCCTGATTAATAGTTCTTTGAAAAGAACTTAAAGATTCCGCTACTTTTACCTCATACGGTAAATTATTCCATACTACCGCTCCGTTATATTTGAAGCATCTTTTACCAGAATCGGTATTCGGTTTAGGAAGAGACAAATCGGTTTCTCTATTTCTAAGATCATAGGTATTATCACCTTCATTATTCAATCGAAAGGATGTTCTTAGATTTGGTGCGGTGTGGTTATTCAGAATTTTATACATAAAAACAGATTTTAGATAAGTTCGCCTTAGTTCTAGGTGTTTCCAACCCAGGCTTTCAAGTAAATCAACCGACCGAACATTGTAAGTCGCACTAGAAATTACTCTTGCAGCCCGATTTTGAAATTTCTGCAACCTGTCCTTGAGGCCTATTCCACAGTTGTCCCAGAGAGGGCTGCAGTAATCAAAGTAGGGCTGCACAATAGCATTGTACATCAATTTTAGTGTCGCAGACGATACGAAGGGCCTAATACGTCTTATAGCACCGATTCCTGCACTGACTTTTGAACATATCATATCAATATGTTTTTCCCAGGTCAATTTTTCGTCAATGTTGACACCAAGGCAAGTATAATTTTCAGTCCTGGGTATTGGAACGTTATTAACAAGAATTGGGTTACCAGATACCTTATGTTTAATATTATACGTTGATCCAATAAACATATATTTCGATTTTGTCGGATGAATTTGGAGCTTATTTTGTAGCATCCATTTTCGAATATTTTCAAGATCAAGGTTTATTTTAATAACAATGTCATCACAATCTTTAGAGGATAGATAAATTTCTGTGTCATCTGCGTAGAGGGATGGAGTTGAATATTTTAAGGAGTCAGGCATATCGTTTATGTATAATAGGAATAATAAAGGGCCCAAGATAGATCCCTGCGGTACACCACATTTTATCTTTCTCGGGTTCGATAAATGACCGTTTACCAGACATTGCTGCTCTCTATCAGATAGATAAGACTTGAACCAATTTAGTGGAATTCCTGATATACCAAAGTAGTTATGCATCTTTTTTAATAGTATTTCATGGTTTATACAATCAAAGGCCTTACGTACATCAAGGAACACGACACAATTTATTTTGCCATTATCCATATTCTCAAGTAGATCGTCACACATTTGTATCAAAGAGGACAGTGTGGAGTGTTTAGGTCGAAATCCCGATTGAAACTTGGAGAGTAAGAAATTATCAGAAACAAAGCTATAAATTTGTCTAAAAACCTCTCTTTCAAAAACCTTACTTACGATTGGCAGTATAGAAATCGGCCTATAATTTTCACATTTTAGTCTGTCGTCTGATTTATAAATTGGATTCACTCGAGCCCGTTTCCCGTCGTCAACATAAATCCCTGTTTCGAGTGATAAATTAAATATATAGGACAGTGACGGAGCTATGATATCTGCAGTTAGTTTAAGGACTTTGGCTGGAATTTTATCCAAACCAGTAGATTTGTTAGTCTTTAAATTCATTAAAGCCAACGCACATTTTCCACATTAATTTGATGGAACTGAAATTCTGTGTTTATTTGAGTGTTAGGAATGTAACCGTTATTCATTTCCTCTTCAGAAAGTTCATGATTTACTTCAGATGCCAAATTTGGGCCTATGTTAACGAAATATTCATTAAAGGCTTCGGCAATAAGTTTCGAATTGGAGGTGTTACAATTATTAACAGAGATTTCTGTAATATTGTTGGCTTTATTATTCTTTCCAGTAAGAGAGTTTATTAGCGACCAGGTTTTTTTCAAATCATTTAATTTAGCACACTCTCCAATCTCTCTATGATAGAACTCGGCTTTTGTTTTACGCATTCGTATATTTATTTTATTCCGCATAAACTGATACTTTTCCCAGTGTATTGTAGAGTTAAATTTTATAGCCTTTTTTTATGATAATCTCTTTCCCTCATTAATTGCTTGATAGTAGGCGTAATCCAAGGAACTGGGTTAGCTTTAGTTCTTCTATGTCGAAGGGGTGCATGCTTGTTTAGGATTTCGTGAAAAATAGATTTCCAAACAATCCAACATATAGGATCATCATATCTCAGAATCGTATCCCAATGTACCTGAGATAGATCTGAACGAAATTGAGAATCTGAAAAATGTTTAAAGTCCCGGACTTCTTTCACATTAGGTCTAAATTTAGATAATTTGAATTTGCGTACAGTGTATACCAAGCTATGATCGGAGATGCCAATGTGTAAGACACCTGATGTCGAAATGTTTTCAGGAGTATTTGTCAGAATAACGTCAATAAGTGACGATGTAGTCTCAGTGACTCTTGTAGGTTCATTTATAACTTGTGTTAATTGATATAAGGAGCACAATGCTTGTAGTTTTTGAGTACAGAAACCCTGAGGCACCTTACTAAAATCACAGTTTAAGTCCCCAAGCAAAATTATTTCCTTATCTTCTATATCACATTTAAAAAGAAATAGTTCAAAGTCATTAAATATTTCAATATCAGAACTAGGTGGTCGGTACCATGTACTTATCAAGAAGGGTTTACTATGCTTTCTGTTAACCTCAATACATATCATTTCAAGGTCATCAGGGACTAAATTCTTTCTTTCCACATATGGAATATTGTTTTTTATATAAAGTACCACACCACCACCGTATCTATTACGATCTAACCGAACGATTGAATAATCCTGTATACTGATTTCAGAGTTCAAAATTGAAGGATCAATTTTTGATTCGTTAATAGCCAAAATATCAAAGGGGTAATCAGACAACATAGTGCGAATCTCGTCAATATATTTTAAAAGACTATTTACGTTTAAATTAGCAATTCTCAAGCCTTTTAACTTAGAAATATCAAAATCAAACAAACTAGAGGCAGAATCACTAGAAACTGGCTTTTCCCTAGGCCCTATTTTATCGCTAGAGCTGGAGTTATCACTAAAATTATCGCTAAAGTTATCACTAGAGTTATTTGTTGAATTTAACGAGTCCGTTCTCGTGTAATCGTCCTCAGAATATTCTCTAATTGACGTGCTGTCCTTTCCATTTGAAAATTTCCATACTGGCGGTTTGAATAGTTGTGATGTTGTTGTGGTGGAGAAAACTGCCGTCCACGTAGGAACTTAATAAATCCTACTGCAAGTAATGCGGTTCCCTTTGCGTTTAGATGCAGCTTACTATTGTTCAGGCATGTCTCATTTATATTATTATGAAGTATAATATTATAGCCGTTACGAGAACACATGTCTTTGATCTTATTATTGACCTCTTCAATTTTATTTGCTAATTGAAGGTCTTTTCTACATGTGATAGTTGACACTCCGATTTGTGCATTGGGAAATTTGCCTTGCACTCTCGAGCACAAATCTTCAAGTTTTTTTATCCAAACATTTGGGTCGTCTGTTGGAAGATTGTTTGTTCCACAGTGTAATATAACATGAGAGGGCGCTAGGTTTTGATCTATATTGCGTATTTCAAACTCTATTTCGTCCGCTGATTTACCTGGGTATGCAAATTTATGCACTCTTTTCTGCGACAGCTTCTGTGGAATGATATTTTTAATGATAGAATCGCCGATTAAGACAACACACGGTCTTGCACTTTGGTCTCCAGGACGATTAGGATTTTGATAAACATTACCAGTGGGATGGTTCGTTTGCTCAGGTGGGCATTGTGATGATTGTTCCGGCTTAACAATTTCATCAGTTTCTCCCTCAACAATTAGACATTCATTACCAGTAGGATGGCTTGTGTGCTCTGGTGGGCATTGTGCCGGTTGTTCCGGCTGAACAACTTCAGCAATTTCGTCCTCATCAATTAGACATTCATATCTATTGTACGTTATTTGTGGTTGACTTCCACTGTTAGTTTTATGAACGTTTTTATTACTATTAGGAATTTTTTGCCATGGTACGGGGTTGCTTTTGCGGCACTGACAACCGACACTATTACCCCTATGTTGACAAAGTTTGTCTTGTGCAATAAGCCTTGTCGCGAGCTGCAGAGAGTCTCTTTCTTCCTCGATTTTAATTAGTTTTTGTTCAAGAGAATTGATGTATCCTGTTTTCTCATTTATTTCAACTAAATATTTTTCGTTTAAATCCGCCGCTCTGTTATATAAAGTTAATATCGTGTCATGATCTTTGAGTACATTTTCAAAAGACAAAACTGACGACTGAAGAGTAGACATTTTAGATTTTAGACTCTCAATATCTGTAGTAACTTGATCTAATGGACATGAATGATTAAGGCCCCAGCGTTCGTTCGCTGTCTGATTATTTGTCTGACATGAACTATCAGTCATAACAAACTTGTTATTCTCAATAATCTCAAGCATGCCATCCCCCGAGTTGGTTTTGTCGGCAATAGTATTGCCACTTTTATTAAAAGAGTTCTCCAACGACTCTTGGTCATTGCATATATAAATCGGTTGTATTCAGCCTTTTACCTGAGGTGGCATCCATGCTTGTTTCGGTGTTGTCGTCATTATTGAAGTGGTCTTGACATCTCTCTGTATTGCTGACTTGATTTTCGACTGAACTTTCACATATAGATGTCAGAATCTTAGACAATTCGTCCGTCTCAGTCGAATTTCCAGTCAATGTGATAGTTTTAATGGTTTTTCCGTGCCATTTCAAGCTTACAGTATCGGCTGTGAATAACTTTACTTCTCCGCCCGGCGACGTCCATCTTCTTGAGAGTTTTAACTCCTTTGAGACAAATTCCTTCAATTTAACTAATGTACTATCCCAGTAGAACCTTTCTCCACTGGCCTTTAAGTTAGATCGAAGATCTACAGCCATATTTTGTGAGAATTCGAGTAAATATAACGATTAATAGCGGAGCTAATAAAAACACGTCCGACTACGACAAGCATGAGTTAGACCCGATCCACCGCCATGGCCCGGGTTCAATTCCCGGCATGGGAAAATTCAAATTCTCTACAGAAAATGCCTTTTATCCAGTTTTTACATTCTTGAATTGTGCCCTCGTGCTGTTGACGTTTTGTTACGACCATCATTTTAATTTGCAGTGCCGCAAACAACGTAGCTAAGAAGATCACAATGAGTAATTACTGACGACGTGTGTACCAGTTCCAAAAATAACTAGTTGGTTAACTAGTGGAACCGGTTAACTAGTGGAACCGAACGTACAAGTGCATCAGAAGACTAAGCGAGAGTTTTGTGTAGAAATGCTCTGTTTTAATACGGGAAGTTATTTTGCATTCGCAAGCGTCAACAAAACTGCGGCATCAAGTTCACAGTTTGGTTATCATAGCGATAGATAAAAGCTTTGAAAATTCAATTGAAAACATTTTAAACCACGGGTAGTTGTATAGAATATATGTTAGTTGTATTAACATTGAACTTCTTTCTGTTTGAATCCAAATTTGTACTTGTTTTGCGTTTGACAAGGCTGTCAAGCTCGCGACGATTGGCTAGTTTTATAGGCATGACTACAGATTTTAAATAGCGTGTCAAATGTCTTAGTCTTGTTTGTGTCAAGATTATAATATTCTATTGCTGTTCAAGCGAGATATTCTATACACTGGAAACGTAGAGTACATTTTACTTTGTCTTTGTCTTTGTCTTTGTCTCAAGAAAGAAAAGTATAAAGATTAAGCAGCAGTGGCGTGCTGGGTACTATTTTTCTGGGGGGGGCCAGTGGGCTGTCAACAAATATGCGCCCCTATAATGTTTCGCTTGATAAACGAGGGCCGAAGGCACGAGCCGAGCGCCGCAGGTGCGAGGTTTGTCTAGGGGGGTCCGGGGGCATGCCCCCCAGTCTATGAAATGCCATTTCCTGGACTTTGAGGGAAGATTTGACAGAAATCTGATGGTCAGGAAACGGCATTATAACGTGTCGAAATTTGCAATTTGGTTTGAATTTAGTAGTAGTAGTACTTATATTATGCAATGCTAACAACTTCCAGCGATTAATCTAATCCCAATTCTATTCTCTACTGATCTAGTGATCTGAATACAATTACAACATATAGTTCTTTTATACAATAACACACGGACCTCACGCATATGCATTTTAAGGTTTCCCTGCCTGGCTGCCAAAAGGACGCGTTTCAGCATTATTTCATTACTCACATTACAGCACGCCACTGTTTAGGTCCCTGGAAGGAATCGAACCCGTGGCCCTGAGATTCTGGTGAAGGTGCATTGATTGAATAAAGAAATCAAGCTTTAGTATAATTTGTGATATAGAACTTTAGTATAATTTCAGTATTAAACAAGACGGTCTTTCGAGCGTTAAGTTGCTGGGACATTTTAAATATCTTATAGGCGCCTGCGTGAATGCGTGATTTACCACGAGCGGTAAGAGTATATTCAACGATTTGTGGGCTTGATTTGTAATTGTACATAAGTTTATTAAATAGTGACAGGTTGCGACATAATGTATACAGCATGGGCATACAGGAAGGAAAAAGGGGGGCGGAAAGAAATTTGCCCGACTTTTTCGAATTGTGCCTGCGTTGTCAAAACAACTTTCCGGAGAAACTTTCCAAAATTGTTGTCGAAGGGGGGGAGGGAGAAGTGATTACAAAAATTCCTATTAGATAGCATATATTTCCCACAAATTGACAGAATTTCCCACCAAATTCAGAACTTGTTCCATTTATTTTTATAATAAACCAATATTTCCGACTGTGAAGGAATATTGCCCGATTGGCTTCTATATATTCTGCTCCAACAAACGGGGGGCTTCGCTTATGGTATACAGCAAATTTAACTAAGGTCGTCCTTTCAATGAAGTGCAAACTCACAATCAGGACCGTCGCACAAGAGTACATCATATCCCTGAACTGAAGAATTCTTGTCGTAAAAGAGATCCACTGAAGAATCCCTGTTAATACCCATGAAGAGAGACCCTGGAAGAATTTCAATTTTTACACTTGACCCCTGAGAAAATCTCATTCAAAATATCTGTTACCCCTAAAGAATCCACACAGAAATTTGCTTATCCCTGGGGAATTCCAAAGCTAAAAATTTATCACCTTATTCCAGTAAAATATCAAGCTGGAATAGCCCAATTTGCGCTGGCACTGTGGCACAAGTGTTCATACTTGGGCCTTGGGCTATAATAACCCCTTATTCATATTTAAGGATAAATACAGATTTGTGTATTTTTATTTTAACTTGTTTATAACAAATTTGACACTAAAAAAATTGTTTATCAGTTAAGGACTAAGGAGTCGTTTGTGAATTAACCCATTGAGTGACAGTACTCACTCCCTGATGAGTAGAATCCTTGATATTAAACACAGTAAAATAATAAAGTAGGTCACATGAGGGTGCATTGCCACTTAAAGGGTTATATGATATGGAAAATCGCATATATTGGTGCGGAATTTAACTTTTTGCACCTAACTGATGCATGTGCTAGACAGTGGTTATATTTCAGCCCAGGGCCGTAGCAACCGGCATGCTGTTTTCCGACCATCGGATTTCTGTCAAATCTTTCCCAAAGTTCAGGAGATGGTATTTCAGTGACTCTAAATTTAAAATTCTTTTCGAGCCTTTTCCCCTCACTTTCAGTCTCCTAATTAAAAAAGAGCTTCCCAGAGCACTGCACCCCCTGAGCTATTGGCATTAAAATTGAAATTTTACATAACTTTATATTTGCAGTCAGTGGTGTAGAACTAAATCGCTAACAAAGAGGGCCCTCAAAGAGGGGGGGCAAGACGTGGGGTAACAAGGCATATTGAGGGTGCAACATGGTAAATATGGATAGTTCCTGTATTCACTTTTAATTCTAGTAATTCTTCAATTGGTGATTTGTAACGAAAGGGCTTAACATCAAATAATACATTCCAAAATACTGAAGCTATTTCATGTTGGAGCCACATAAATATCATCAAATGGTTAGACCAAGTACAGATTACTAGTAGATAGATTATGATTTTGCAATCTGCAAAAATATTGTGAGGTTAACCTCCTCAAATTGACATGAAATTTTTAACAAGGGGACGCCTGTTTTCAATCTATTAAATAAGCAAATGAGTTGCAAGTAAAAATAAGGAGCTCGAGACCAATTTCACCCGAAACCTATAGTTGCTGGGAACAGGTGCCCCAGCAACTAAAAATGGCCTTTGAGCATTCTGATTGGCTCCCACAGCAGTGACTATGAAGCAATAGTTACTGCTCAGACTGCTCTGAGCAGTAAACTATTGCTTTTCCCAAAAAATGGCTGGAAATCAGACGAAGTAAATTATTTATGCAAAGTACATTCATAAACACGGGAAAGCGTTTATTACCGGTGTATATCTGCCTCGTACCCAGGCGCTTACATGAAGTATTCAGGTAGGCATCCGACGCGCGAAGGGGCTGTTGGGAAGGGTGCGTGCTGGGGAGCGCCTGGCAGTTCTTGTATACTGTCATGGCGGGAAAACAGGGAATTTTATACAAAAAGTTACCATATTGTCATATACTCTGTGTGTAAAACCTTACTTTGTGATGAAGAGTTGAATTGAACGCCATTGGCAAATAATAATACATTTGTAGATGTTTGATGACATGCAAAATGCGCGAAAAATTATGAGTAAATAACATGACAAGTTAACCGTGCGAATATTTCGAATATGTCATTCGATATTACATGGAGAATAATAAAATGCTATCAGTTGCTCAGTTAGCATAAAACAGTAACAGAGAAATGATTAGAAAGTCATATAATTGCTTTGTATTAATAACTTCTTTAGCTGAAAGCTCAATCAGTCGATCACAATGCCAATGGCAATTTCTATTAAATGTATACTGTAAACAAAAGCCAAAGTAAATA
>CACRXK020015244.1:0-12371 GCA_902702795.2 Paramuricea clavata
AAGGGACCGCTCATTATTTATTGTACAGGGGGGGACTGAGGAGAAACTCTACAGTTATAATATTTTTTCGTTACCCCCCTCTTAAGACAAGTAAAATTTTCAAAGCCCCCCCCCCAACAGGCAAAACAAGAACATAAATTTTGCTCCCCCCCCTCTAGCTCTTTATCTTTATTTAGAGAAACAAAAACTCTAGCTGTTTATTTTAGAGAAAGAAAAATAGGTAATGGGGACCAATAGACATTTCCATTATAGACTAATTTTTTATCTTAGCAAAAAAAGTATATTCCCGGGAAGGGCATACTAAAGCCCCGTTTACACTACGCTCAATTTTTGGTACCGTACCACTTTTTGGTTCTTGGTCTACCTAAATAGGTAGTCCAAGAACAAAAAAAGTGGTACGGGTACCAATTTTATCCGTGCCGTACCAAAAATTGAGCGTAGTGTCAGCGGGGCCTTAAATTACTAAAATTCCAAAGTTTGGTTGCCAGATGTTGTAAAATATGTAGAAAATATGGCCTTTCAAAGTTTGCAAATTTTGTATTCTTTTGTATAATTGCAATTTTCGCATGCAATACAAAAGTGTACAAAATTTGCAAACTTTGCAAGGCTATATTTTCCGTATTTTGCAACAAATCGCAACCAAACTTTGCAATAATTTACTTATTTTAGTATGCTCTTTCTAGCTGTGGTGATTTATTTGCATCAAGGCCGGATTTTGAGGGAAGTGTGGAGAGGTGTGCACCTCCCCAGAGATCGTTTTGCACCTCCCCTGAGAATTTTTCCACCTCTCTTGAAAGGTCATGCACTTCCCCTTGGGAAAGTTTCAATGATGGAACAAAGTGAAAATGTGATGGTTGCTTAGGATCTACATTTTGTGACGTAAGAAAGTTTTCTCTGTAAAATTGAAACAGTGATAGCCATTCATCTCTGTGTCAAGTACCCTTTTAATGCAATGTTTTGAAAGAAACAGTGTAGCAATTGTAATGAAGGGCAAGATTGGAGTCATACATTCATAATTCATTAATACACTGGTACATATGTACCCTACATGCATACCTTACCTCGCTGATATTGGCCTCTTCTACAATAAGCCCTAACTTTCCATGGGAGTTGTGAGCTAGACCGCTGCACCTCTCCTAAAATTTTTGTCCACCTCCCCCACTATTTTTACCAAAATCCGGCCTTGATTTGCATCTCTTTGCCTAGTTCTACAATTAGTCTATAATGGGAATTGTCTATTTACATGAACATGAGAGACTTTTTATTTGACTTCCATTTATGAATATTAAAGTCTATAAATATTGTTATTTGTTGTTAAGTTGTTTTGTAATACATTTTTAAAACTACTGTTTTTTCAAACTGGTAAATATTTTCAAAGCCCCCCTTCTTTCGTCTCCCTGTATTTTTTCAAAGCCCCTCCTTTCTATTTTTTCAAAGCCCCTCCTCCATTATGAGCAGTCCCTAACTCAATGTCAACACAGAAATTATGTCGGAAATATATTTCTATGTGCTATATTTTTTCGGGCGTCGTGTTTCCACACAATTATTTTCTTGTTTTCCCAATTGCCACTCGTGTTGATATAAAAGACCCATAGGTCCCATACTCGACTAGCAACATAATCAAGTTAGTTATATTAATTCATTATATAGGATCAATGTTAAAGGCAAGGTGGACTACAAGCTATAATTATTTGTATGGTTTATAGAAGGCTAACTGCTGTGAATAAATTGAATAAAGTGTAGCACAATATTAAATAGTTGCATGATGATGTCAAAGAGACTAGTCAGACTACATTTGCAAGTTTTGCAACTCTCATCGCTTAAATTCCCCATACCTGAATACAAAATAAACAGTAAACAACAATTAGCTTTTACATACCATACATAAAACGGAGTTTTCATCCTTTCTGGAAACTCACTTCCTGAACTTTTGAGCGCAAATGTAATGTACTAATGTATTAAAAATTTTAAATTGTGTATCATATTTACAGCGGTTAATACCATTAATATATTGCGGGCACAATACAAAACATGAGCATTTTAAAATTTAAGTTTTGATTTGCAAATAAATAAATAATATTTGATGTCACAAAAATTTTTAAATTTAACTGAACACAAACTGGTAAAGTTCATGACATGTATAATTTACTTATATGTTTTATATTGCAGTTCTGTACCCTACTCCTTTGAAAATTGTTTGCAATTGCATATGATGTTGTCATGTATTATAGTTGTGTCATGAATTTAATAATACCTCAGTGGCTTTGAATTAGACAATGGATGAAAAAAGTCATGAAAATTTAGTCATGTGCATACAGTGTATTGTTTGTTACCAGAACCCCCTCAAGCAAAATTCAACTTTTCTTGTCAAATTGTATATTTTGCTTCATACACTGCACACGTGTGTAATTGTGGGAACACTCACTCATGTTTGGATGCTTGGGATAAGTTAATGGTAATTTCACTGGAGTCATCATGGATATAGTTGAATATTCCTGAAATCACCTCTAAACACCTAAAACAGCATTCCCTAAAATTTTAATTGTTTTCTTAAATCACCCTGCATATCGCTCAAACACGCATTGCTTAAAAATTGCAGATTTTGCTTAAATCACATAGCTAAAATTGCTTATCTCGTTATCGCCCCAGAGTAGGGCCTACTGTTGCCATTGCTTTTTAGTTCCCAATACTTCAGTGAGTCATGCTTTGAAAATGACAATAATTTTTTTATTACCCAACCCTTGAGTTGTTTTGTTTTTCATTTACCCAACCTTATATTTACTCAAAATGTAGTTTATCCAACCCTTTTCTCTTCGGTGCCGCCCCCACCACCATAAATAATGACCGGTCCCTTATAACGAGAGAAGGAAGGAAACATTGAGACCAAAATAGCCCAGACTTGGCATATGTCACACGAAACTATCCTCGATTTTTCACTTTTAATGCATTTCTTTCACGATTAATCGATACCCCCTGCAAGAATGATACCGTATAACTCTCAAAACAACGATGCTTTAATCAAAGAGCTTAACTTCGCTCTGCAACCCTTGAGGGAATAACAAAATTGGCCAAAATATGTCCGCGTGCCGGGTTTGCTGTGCAAAAAGCGGCAGTCGTTGAACAACTCAAAATACACTCAACCCTGATTGGACAACGAATATCAACAAACATTTCATTTTCTTTTTAACAAACACAATGTGAAATACAATTTATTATACATATTAATAACGTACTACAGTTATATTTACATGCAGTAATATTTACACTTTATAACGTTTGTGAATAGTTTTGATGTATGATTGAAATTATTACAGTACTGTTAAAAAAATTTGAAATGTTTGTTGATATACGTTGTCCAATCAGGGTTGAGTGTATTTTGAGTTGTTCAACGACTGCCGCTTTTTGCACAGCAAACCGAGGGTTATACGGTATCATTCTTGCAGGGGATATCGATTAATCGTGAAAGAAATGCATTAAAAGCGAAAAATCGAGGATAGTTTCGTGTGACATATGCCAAGTCTGGGCTATTTTGGTCTCAATGTCTCCGTCCTTCCCTCGTTATAAGGAAGGCACAGGCGGGCGCGGGCAAATCGAGCCTGGGCCTCCTGTGATTTTACTACATCCCGGGCGTTCTTTGTCAGTGCCCGCGATCACAATTAGGATTATCAGCGGTTGAGTTCGCAAGTCAATATTCAAACAGATAAAAGTCATAAAACAGATTATTAAAACTTTTTTAAAGCACTTTAGATTTTATACCGATCCCAAACCCCAACCGGCCTAACTTTTAACAGTTAAAAAAGGCAGAAAAATAAGATGTTTTCTTTCAAACATCATGATTTCAGGAAACAATCAATGTTATTATCATTTACCGCAGACAATACTAGTTTTGATCGCGGGCACTGACAAAAAACGCCCGGGATGTAGTAAAATACGAGATTAACCGAAGTATATTTTGGCAACTAGAACATCAATACTTATATAGACAAACCAAAACAATCGTATATTTATACTCACCGCTTCGCCAAACATTCAAACGAGAAAAAGAGAAAAAGTTGAATATATTCTAAAATTTGGCGTCATTTTCTGAAAGGATATATGTGTAAAATACTCTTTATATTCAAGCGCTTTAGTGTAGAAAGTTTCGTATGAATACGGCGAGTTGAAACATTTATTTTGAAATTTCAAGGTATCGGGTTTTGCTCGCATGCGCGTGTATTGCGTAATACTTGGCCAATAAGGAGCTCCTTTAGCCGGGATGACGTCAAACTCACGCGGATGGGTGCATTTCGACCTGTAGAATCCATTTCTGGCATTTCCAGAATCACGCGATACAAGCATCGCATTGTTTCGACCGATTTTTCCTCCTATTTCCGGTTTGGATTATTGCAAATTCGCAGCAGAAATGTAATACTCGGCAGTAAAAGCAGGCGCGTAGCCAGCCCCATACGAATGGGGGGTCTAAAGTGAAAAATACATAAAAGTGCTGTTCTAAAAGCGGGGGACATAATCCCAGGGAATTTTTTTAATTTTAAAGTTAGCGAAACGCTCCCACGTGCATATTTGGCATGGCTTTTTGGTGATCTATATGTCACAGATTTGGTTTATTTTATTCCATAGATGAATTATTTACAAGATTAACAAAGCACGTGCGTATGAACTAATAAAATGACACGTCAAACTGATGGATAAACAAAGTTTTTATTATATGGAAAGCATCACCTCCGGTGAAATGACGGACTGTGGTTGGCTGAGAAGCACTTTCAGCGGTCTATATATATTATTTTCCGGTAATGGCCGGCGGTCCATGCATTTAACACAAAACATCAAAACTAATTGAAAATTTGAAAATTATAATTTTATTTGTTATTAATAAGATATCTGCGAATGGTTCTTCGACCAAATGTGCAGCACGTTACTAATATGCATTTCAAATAATGCATCATTTTTTGTTTGTTTCAAGTATAAATGCCCGAAAATAAACTTTTCATTAACCTCGTTCTTATTGTACAAACCTCGCCCTACGGGCTCGGTCTATACAAAAAAGACCTCGGTCCGATATTTCTGTAGACAGACCTCTCGTTTGGTTAATAAGAAGTTATTAATAAGTTGAGAAATGTTTTAATGCATTTTAAAATCGCTTTCCTTTTGAGACGATACGTGAATCATTGTGTTCTGTTTTCAGGAGTATAACTTTGCATCTAACTTTTAGATTACTTTTAGATTACTTTGATATTATAGTGGAAGTTTTCTAGGTTTCAAAGCAAATGTATCGACAAGAGAATGCAACTTAATATCTTCGGCTACATCTCTTTCGCTACTAACAAGAACCAAGCTTTCAAGTCTATCTTCACCCATGGTTGCTCTCATGTAATTGTTGATAATTTTAACTTTGCTCTGGCAACTTTCGCATGAAGCTATTGTAACTGGAATTGTAGCCGCAATACAAATAATTCTGTGAAGGTTTGGGTAAAGGCCAGCGTGATCACTTTCACCAAACTTCTTTAATATTAATGGAAGGTAAGGGTTCTTCCACCCCTGTTTCTTGCGTTCTTCCGTCTTCTCCATCAAACTGCGAAAGCATCCGGACTTTCGGAACAAGGAATATTCCCGACAGGTTGCTTCCTCGGGGATTTTGTATCTTCTTGCCAAATTCCGCACCTTTTCGATATTACCATCACTCCAACGCGCTGGATTGAATGCCGAGAATTGCGCCAATACTTCACATGATTCTACTGAAAATCTCCCTCTTCAGCTCCCTCAGCAGCAGATCAAGCAAACAATAGTGAAAATCAATGCGAAATTTATTTTCTGCCGACACTGTCGTGCTGTTTTGAGTTGACGAGGCAACGTGATGACTGGATGATGCATCAAGCAATGTTTGTCCATTGGCTAGACGATTTGGAAGCGCTCTACGGCGTTTGTTGCTGGGATCTCTCAAACTCGGCAAATTTTTCTTCATTCCGGAAAGAAGAAAATTTAGCGATGAGCGAAGTTACCGCATCCACAGCGGCCACAAAGTCCATTTCTTCTCTTTGAAGATATTCTGAAACGTACCTTGAAAATTCAAAGATCTCTTTCAAAATCAGCAATTGCAGGAGGAACTCGAACGATCGAATTTTATTTAATAGGCCTGTGCAAGTGGCATCAGATGATTCAAGCTCTTCTAGAGTGGCAATCGATGCTGCATGGTAAAGTGTTTATCGTAGCATTAAGATTGTCCTCCTTAGCCGTCCAACGAGTGTCAGAAAAGGCACGAAGAGCAGTTCTTCCATCTTTAATGGAAAATAATTCTAGCTTTCTTTCATAAACGGCGTTTCGTTGTGGTGACCCTTCCATAACCTTGTAGATTGCCCCAATCGTCGAAAAAACATCTTTCACAGGCTGCAAGGTTTCAGCGCACTTTTCAAGAACTAAATTCAGACAGTGGGCAAAACAGTGGAAGTATAAGAAAAGAGTTGCTCCAGCATCAGTTAGTTGCTGCTGCATGCCTTTTTCTTTTCCCGACATATTACTAGCGCCGTCGAAACCTTTCCCAACCATGTTACAGAGTGGTATTTGTAACTTGCCCAGTTCTTGAACTAATACACCCCATAACGATTTGCCTGTCAAACTAACTACTTCCTTGAGCCCGATCATGCGTTCATAAATGATGTTGTTAAACACATAACGCAACACAATTGACATATATGAGTGCTTATGACTGGTTACTTCGTCGCATTCAACCGAGTAGTACTTGCTTTCCTTAACTTGCATCTTTATAATATCCAAAATGTGATTTGCTAAAATTTCGATCATTTCGTTTTGAATATCGGGACTGAGCCACAAAACATTTCCAGGATATGTATCAAGCCATTTTTGCAGCGGAGGATGATACTTTGCAAGAAACTTGATTTCAGCTAGGAATTTTCCTTGGTTTAAGGATGAATCTTTTTCATCATGGCCCCCAAAAGCTTCGTTTTGAAGAATGATGTGACGAACGACATCAAATATAACTTCGGCTACTTCTCTATTTTCTTTTTTTTCTTGTTGTCTTCTGGATAAGTCTTCAGCCGCTACAGCAGAAAGCTGAGCATTGATTGGCACGTATGTTTTTCTACAGATGGCTCTTTCTCTACTTAACTGATGCATCCTTGACTTGCTATGTTTTTCTAACTTTCCTTCGTTTCCAACTGCTTTTTTCCAATTTCTAAAGCCTTGCTTTACGAACACAGTTCCTGAACAACCCACTGGAAAACAAGATGTTCATACTGACTGTTTGGCCGTCGGTTTTCTGTTTGATTTAGAAACTTTTCTTAAAATATTTTTAATTTCTTTCCCTCCTTTAACTGGAGCTCGCAAATAGTTTATTAGACATTTATTGGTTAGATTAGGCTTAGAGAAGGGGTTGGGGGTCTGTTTATCTTAAATATTTCGACTGCAGTATGAATAGCAAATCAAACTCGGCGTACTGTTCCAGTACGAATAACCACTTCGTTTACTAGATGTTGGGGGGTCGCGAATCTCGTGAAACTGCTGAGTGCTACAACGCCTAAAGGCCCACACAGACCGGACGCGATGTCGCAACGCGACGCGAATTTTCAATTTTCAATGGCATTTAACTTTAATATTTTTCTATGTGTTTCAAATATTCGGAACAACTTAAGCAATTTTAGCTATTTTGTCTGCATGTCTTGTAAAATTTTTATCCGTTGACGGTTTTATTTGTTTTTGAAAACTGAAAATTCGCGTCGCGTTGTCGAATCGCGTTCGGTGTGTATGGACCTTAACGGATGAAATCGACAACGCGGTGCGACTTTTCGATTTTCACTGACAGATAACTTTGATCCTAGTTTAAAATTTCCAAATATTTAGAAGCGCTATAACATTTTGAGTTATTTGGTTTACATATCTTTTAAAATTTGCTCTCATTGGCTCGGTTTTATTAACTATCAAAAACTAAAAAATCGCGTCGCGTTGTCGAATCGCGTCCGCTGTGTCTGGACCTTAAAAATTGCCAGGCGGTTATGTAAACAAATAAAAAACCGAATAGCTATAAACGATAAAAGTGTGTCTTAAAACAGAATACTGGGCAAAACATATGCCAAAGGTTACATTAAAAAGTACATAAACCCAAAACAAATATTAATCCATTGACTAAAATTAAAATTTATAAAAAATTGACCCAGTATGAGCTGTTTTCATGGGAAAAGTTTATAAATGTAGAAAATATCATTTCTCTCCTAGAAACGTCTATCAAACGTCATAGAAACGTGAAATGTATTAAAAGCACAATCAATTGAGTGATGTATTTTAAGAGCACTTAAATGGTTTTTGGAAGCCAAATTTTGATTTTGTTAAAGTTCAAAATCAAATATAATTTAATTAAGTGCCATAAAACAACATAAATTAAAAACATTGTTCAACAGGCGCTATAGTGAAAACGCCTATACAGCAAATTATAACGCAACAGGCACGACAAAACAGCTAACCTTCATCGGCTGATGATAATTTTGATTTTATTTAAAACCGAATGCTCTTGTATGCCTTATTAGTTGTTATCTTTTAAGTGGTCTTAACTCTGAACGTAAAAGAGTCGCTCATGTAAACCTGTCTTGACTTATTGCTTACAACGAGTTAGTTTTAAAATACAGCATACAAATCAAGCCGAGAAAATATTATATCTCGCAAGCGAACAATTACTGTACAACTTTCCTAATATGCCACAACTTAGTACCTTGATTCCCAAATATTCTGCAACAGAAACAAAACGTTGCGTCTTTCTCCACCGAATACTCAAGCCAATCGAATAAAGAATACCACCTTTCCTGAAATCGTAGCGATTTCCCGCCAAACGTTGTTCTTGGAAAGTCTAATTTCGGTCTCACAGGACCCAGCGACATAATTCGCTCCACATCTGCAGTCGATTCACTTGCAGGATCACGGGCTGAATCCATTATTCAATTTCAGAATAGTATTTATAAATTATTAATAAAGATATTAGATATACTAGCTTCTTACAGTACTGTTGTTTTATAAATTGATGTTCATCTCGCATTCTGAGCCTGCGTTGTTGATTTCTTTAAAAATATTCGCAACTTGCACCCCCCCCCCCAGTTTCTTCTCATTTTTGGAAGAATTACAATATTGATCTTTACAAAAAGGGGGGGACCCCCCCCCCCCTTGGCTACGCGCCTGAGTAAAAGTCACACTTTAAAGATATAGGCATGAAAATAACACTATACATGTTATTTTTAACTGCTTAATTCATCAAGAGTATCAGAATGAGCATGCGACTCAATGGGCCAAAGTTATGTTCGGCGAAAGGTATGTCTAAGTTTATAATTTGTTAGTAATATTGCGTAATTTGATCATATGCGAGTTCGCCTGACTTTCAAAGCTCATAAATCGCTACAATGTAGCCATTGTCTAAAACTATCATTATAAATTAGTATATATTTTTACACTGAATCGAATGGTGGTATTTTCATCTACATAGCGTTTACTGAACCGAAGATATGAATGAAACATACTTAGTACGTGCACGTACTAAGTTTTATGGGCCGTGCTTAGCCCGCGTGCAGGGCCAAGGGAATTGACATCAGTTCCCTTGGGCCTGCACGCGGGCTAGGCCGTGCTTTAAAAGAGTTAATAAGAATATCATGGTTAGAATTAGCTGAAGTAACAATTTTAAAATCACTTGGTTCAATTAGCCTTTTTCACGCCGCCATTTTTGGGTGGCATTTCAGCTGAAGTCTGCGAGCAGAGGAGGTTGGACAGCTAATTAGCGAGTTGTCACGTGAGCTCTCGACCAATGAGATCGCTCTATTTTCCATCGTGTTATCTCACTTATCTGCAGAATTTGGACAGAAAATTAGCATTCGACGGAAAATAAATCGGAAAAAATATTAATATTAAAATTTTCTTGCAAAATCTCAAGTGTTGTAGTACTACAACTAAAGATCTGGTGATATCTGCAAAAATATCTGAGGTAAACTTTATTACCTCCGCCAGGAGGTTATGTAATCATCTGGGTTTGTATGTGTGTGTGTATGTGTGTGTGTATGTGTGTGTGTATGTGTGTTTGACTGTGAGCACAATAACTCAAGAAATACCAAACATATCCGTACGAAATTTTTTGAGTGCATTTCCCATCGGCCAAGGAAGAACTGATTAAAATTTGGTTAAATTTGGTTAAAAATTGAACGAGAAAAGAAAAAACGTTTGTCTTGCTTTTCCCGGTCAATTAAATAAAACTTATACTGAATGCGTAATTAGGACGTGCATAATATATGCACCAGCCATTCAAATGCTAATAACAATAGATTACTTCAATATTTTGCGCGTAGGCGGAGGTATGCAGTCTCTGAGTGCCCTCTAGTTTTCAATGTTATTTTGATGTTTGAAGTTAGTCGACTCCCCGCGACCTACGTGTTGACTCAAGTCTAAATATGTTTACAATGTTTAAAATGAAATATCTAGAATTCCCATGGTTCGATTTTCTTCATTTTTGGTAGTCGTCCAGACAAAAGTATAAGCTTTGAATCTGCTGGAATGATCCCGGTGATCCCCGGCAGTTTTCGAGACATTGACCGTTGAAGTTACTACTGTCAACTCAACGTTCGCTAAAATGGCGTCTAATACCGTGGAAAGAATTTATGCCATCAAAGATGATATTTTCAATGAATTCTTGTTAAAGTGTTAAAATATTATTTAGAAGACTTAGGAGTTGTTTTAATATTTTTGTAGAATTTATATCTCTGCGATTTTCAAAGTTTTGTTGTCTTTGGCCGACGCGACTGTATCGTGCACGTATTTCAAGACGAACTGATCGCCTGATCCTGGGGTTTTTGTGGCAAATCGAGCTGCGGATCCTCAGCATGGACAAATCAGTGTCATAACAGCTCATTTTAAACCATCAGAGAGCTCTACTTGTTTTAAAACAATAAAACAAGTTTTTATTGTATTATCATACGTATCATATATAAACAAATTAAGGGAGTGGTCATTATTTATGGGAAGAGGGGTTGGTAAATGGGGAAAATAAGAATTTTGACCCCCCTCCAGACTGAAGGCAAACTTTTTGTGCCCCCCCCCTCATAAAAGTAGAAACTTTTCTGACCTTCCAGTGTGTGGATTGAAAAATTAACAGCAATGAAACAGGCGTGCATTGTAGGTGAAGTTAGATATTAGGACAAACCGTTTAAATCTAGCTCATGTTTTACACTAGCTGATGAATATGATTCAACCTTATATGATTAAAAAATATATATTATGTGTTACTACTGCAATGCAACATTTGTCCTACCAACCCTAACCCATGGCCCGTCTTGATACAGCGAAATGATTTGAACACAGGGCTTTTTTTAAGAACAGATGGTTGTTGGTGACAAAAAGTTTGGTGTGGTATTGTATGTATTAGTACGGGGGTCTGGGGAGAGTTTTTTTGTAATTTTCCCAAGAACTGAAATGTGAGCATTTTCTGAAACAGATTTTTGGATATACAGCATAACATTGTGCTTTGATAGACCGAATCTGGTCAGTTGAGTGCACTTGCATGGTATGTTTATGTAAATACCACAACTGGGTCACTCAGGGGGTAGAAAGCTTGTTAAATTTAGTAGGTACCACTCCCACAAGGTGCCAACCATGGTTGGCACCGAGCAGGGAAATTTTGAAAATTTTGAGTCTCCAGATCATTGGAAATGGCATTTTCAGTCTTGCTATTTGTGATTATAGAAATCAGAAGAGACATGGTATTTAATTAAGTTCAAAAACATTTTTGACCCCCTTTCTTTGTGTTAAAACTTTTTTGACCTCCCTATTTATAAGGGTAAAACTTTGTTTCCCCCCCCCCTCCCATTTACCACCTCCCCTCCCCATAAATAATGACCACTCCCTAAGTGGCATGTTATTGTTGGGATAACCTGAGTATCGGGCTCTATTTTACAAATAGAGCCTGACACAAAACTTAACCTGATCGCTTTCCACCCACAGCAAAGTTTATATTTAGTATCCAATCAAAATGTCGCAGGAGAAATTTAAATTTCACACAACGACAACAACAATCTAATTATAGCATAGACAGCCCACTAAACGGCTGAATTTAAATTAAAACTGCAATGAACTTATAAAATTAACAAAAATAATCACAAATTAGCGAAATATATTGCAAATGTAGCTTATATTAAATCGCCACCCGATTGCTCTCTCCTCCGCAGAGGTTTCAGTGACTACAATGAGCTTTACATGGCGCTTACCGTATTTATCAACAAACTGACATATAATTATAAAGTATATATATATTAAGTATACTTTATAACTATACGTCAGTTAGTCGATAGTGCAATCTGATGGCGATTTAATATAAGCTACATTTGCAATATATTTCGCTA
>CACRXK020015245.1:0-10162 GCA_902702795.2 Paramuricea clavata
GCTGTTCCCAAGTTCGTTGCGAACTTACCAATTACGTTGTCACGTTCGGAAGTTGGGCGAGAACTTCGCAACGAAGTTTGCAAGTTCATTTCAAGACAAAGTTCGAACTTTGATTGTAAACAGATGTTCATAGACATAGTTGGAGTTGAAATTACTGTATAAGGCCACCTATGCACATATTACTGCAGAGTGCAGTAAAATATTGTCCAGTGGTCTCCCAAGACGAAAAATGCCTATTTACATAAATTTCTAAATGAAATTTTTACATTTGTTTACATTCGAAGTTCGAGTTGAACCGCGCTTTGAAAAGTAATATGAAATCGACAATAAGGTCAAATCAGGCCACGAATTTCCCTGAAATCAATCGACGGCAATTTTGGCAGTTCCACGGCATTTTTCAAATTACTGTAATAAAAGTTTAATTTTATTGTGCATGTTACTTTGTCTTTGGATTTTTGACAAACTAGAAACATGTCTACGTATTTCTTTAGTTTTTTTTTCGAAGAAAAGTGAGACTAAGATAGTGATTTACGCATGATTTTATCAATATCTGAATTCGAGTGCCAAAATAGTAACGCACAGTGAATAGTATAAAAATTGCACTATACGGAAAAAAATTGCCGTCGTTGCCGCAATGATTCACGGCATTTTGTTCTCCCTCTACGGCAATTGCCGCGATAAAATTCAACTCCTGGGTCAAATGTTAGAACAGAATTCGATGCTCAGAATGCAGGAAACGGCGTTTCCGGGGTTCAAATTTCAAAATTTTTCCGGGGGGGCATGCCCCCGGACCCCCCTAGATATCCTGGTGCCTCCAAAATCTAGTATTATGCTACAGTCAGATTTTTTGCTGGATCCGCCCCTGAGTAACACAATAAAATGTATGTTTCTTGTAGTTATCAGTAGCAAGTAAATGTTTCCGCGTTTTGTACAGATGTATCGTCTGAGGGTAAAACGTCTTAAGTCGATCAGTAGCAGGTTTATTAGCTTTGAATTAGCAGGTTTATTAGCTTTGTATGTCATTGCTCTGAAGATGTCTTAAGTTAAAGACGAAACGTTAACTTTGAACCCAGCACGGATGTCGCGCAATTGACTGTACATTACGGATGCGCGAATGACTATATGTGTATTGCATATGATACAAACACATTGAGTATACAATTCTACTCTGCGCATACAATATTTTGTAGTCAAACTGTCAAACTTGTCCTTGTTTATATTCTATTCTATTGTATAAATTCGCTTGGTACAAATCCCATACAATATAGTACAGAGAAACGGTGAAATGCTAAAAGCGTGGCGTGATCCTCAGAAGATGTTTTCGTAATGCCCAATGAAACACAAGTATTACTCACAAATACAAACGTTATCCGTAAATACACATGGTCTCTGAGGCATATAGGGACTCAGGAGGTTTAGAACTGGTAATTGACTTGTGCGCGTGCGTACAAGTGTATGGGCTAATAAAGAAATTAAATATGTACCACAAGCATAGCATGAGACTGCTACTACGTACATAAATACGGACCTTGTTACTATGAAAACTAAATCAAGCAGTCGAGGAGTCGAATGGCATTTGAATCGATGGCATTTTGGGTTAATCGTTGCACACTGAGCCTGCGATGGGCTAACGCAAACTCCATTTCTCGACGAAAACAGAAAACAGAAAACTAGGGATTTAAGACACTTGACCTTTCAGGTCAGTGTAATAAACAGAAAAATACATGGATGCTTGGAAATAGCAGATTTATTTCTCGTGTTGAACATGATATCTCACTCGTTCGCTGCGCTCACTCTTGAGATATCATGTTCAATCAATGTTTTGATGGACATGTGGATATGATATATATGATCAAATGGACATGTGGATATGATCAAATGGATATGTAGATATGATCAAATGGATATGTAGATATGATCAAATGGACATGTGGATATGATCAAATGGATATGTAGATATGATCAAATGGACATGTGGATATGATCAAATGGATATGTAGATATGATCAAATGGATGTGTGGATACGATCAAATGGATATGTGGATATGGTCAAACAGATATGTGCATGGATGATGAAATGGATATGATCAAATGGTATGTGTATACGATCAAATTGATATGTGGATGTGATCAAATGGATGTGTGGATATGATCAAATGGATATGATCAAATAGATATAAACAAATGGATATATAAATATGATCAAATGAATATGTGGATATGATCAAATAGATATGTGGATACGATCAAATGGATAAGTGGATATGGTCAAATGGATATGTGGATATGATCAAATGGATATAATCAAATGGACATGTGGATATGATCAAACAGATATGTGGATATGATCAAATAGATATGTGGATTGATCAAATGGATATGTGGATTGATCAAATGGATATGTGGATATGATCAATTGATCAAATAGATATGTGGATATGATCAAATGCAGATGTAGATATGATCAAATGGATATGTGGATATGATCAAATGCGCCTTACATCAAGCATCATGCTTACCTAATTACATACTTTTATTATATAAAGTATAGTGATTTATACAGATTTCGAGCACTGATAAAACTGATAATCTCCCATGTGAGATCAGTTTATGATAATTTTTTCACATGTGAAAATTATCGCTTTTCAATTATCGCTTTTGACTGACCTTTATATAATAAACAGAAAAATACATGGGTGCTTGGAAATACCAGATTTATTTCTCGTGTTGAACATGATATCTCACTCGTTCGCTGCGCTCACTCTTGCATGAGATATCATGTTCAACACTCGAAAATAAATCTGGTATTTCCGCGCACCCATGTATTATTCTCTATATAGCCAAGTGATATTACTTTCTGAACTGTGTTTATCCTAACCCGGGAGGAAACGGAAAGCGTTTCACGATTAGCAAAATTGTAGGGCCTAATTTCTATTCCATATCACGTGATCACAGTCAGCCAATTAAATGACCAGAATTTAACGAGGTGTTATATAATGTATGCTGAGAAGGCGGCAATATATTACCTCTAAATCACGTTGGCTCACGGAAACCCGAATTACTGGCTTTTCGAAATTGTTAGTACACCAACCATTCCCACTGTCAAGCCTGCCTTTATGTGGTTTATATTGTTGAATGTCTTCGTCGCCAGTAAATACCGTATTTGGGAATAAGTTTCCATCTCGTATTCCAAGAGTTGAATAGCAGTTTGCTGCCGAGGCCGCAGCTGAAAGTTAAAAAATAAATATTTATGAAGCTGCCTTAGAACAAACCGAAATATCGTGTCCGTGCGTAATAAAATAAGTGGGCAGGGCCGGAACTACTGGGGGTGTAACATCCCCCCCCCCCCAAAGAAAATTCAAGAAAGGGGTCCCCAGAATTTTATGGAAAATTTTCGAAAAAGAAACGTCGACCAGTCGCCAACATTTTCCGGAAAAATGTTTGCTTTCCGGAAAAATGTTTTTGAAAGGGGGGGACGAAAGGGAGGGGGCGATGAGTGATTGGCAGGAAATAACAAACGATGAGTGATTAATCGGCAGGAAATTGCTTTTTGTTCGGCAGAAAAGCAAGGTTGCCGATCATCTTTATCGGCAAGAAATATATTTGACCATTGTTTCAAAAACACGGTTACAGAACGTATAAACAGAACGTATATCTTACTGATCGGCCAGATTTTCATTTAATCGGCAGAAAATCATGCATGCTGATCACCATGATCAGAAACGTTGAAACGTTATTTCGAACCCTGTATACATTTTCTCCTTTTCGAATAGCGAATAATTGAAACGATTTATTGATTTGTGAGCTCACGAGAAAATACTCGAGAATCCTTTAGTTTTTAGTTATAAATATCATGGTTATATACGTATTAATATGTCGAGGTATATTTTCAAATATACTGTACTTTAACAAGCAAATTTACTGTATTGTGCTACAGCAACTATGATAAAAGGCCGATATAAACTTTATATACAAAACATAGTGTAAAACGTAACGGAACGGCGAACATGCAGATTCGGCCATCTCAAATAATGGTAATGTTGGGATAATAGTGTTGAAGACTGCAGAGGAAAGTGAGCAGAAAGGCTCCCTCATGCACCACCTCATGGAAAACCTGCACCCCTCCTTGCAGATGAGGCTAGAGCCGCCCCTAGTTTGTATAATAACAAAATGATTGCTCAAACAAAGACATTTTTTATTTTATTTAGATTATATTTATTTCACAAGTGCATCCCGTATATCAATGGAGATGATTTTGTTTCACATAACTACTTATAAGTCGTTTATTTTCATGTTAAATTTATTGAGCGAACGCTTTCAATTGCCCTTCTCTTGAAAATACCGACACCGAACCTCTCACCCCCAAAATACCTCTAGTTATTGTATTAGATTTAGATCAATCTATATAGTAGGAGTAGACTATGCTTAGTTTAGTTTAGTTTAGTTTAGTTTAGTTTAGTTTAATAGCTTTATCATCGAATAAATATTTACAGATGAACGGTGGTCCAATAAGCAGAGCAAAGCCGCAATTGAACTGGACTATGCGATATGAAGAGTAATCTCAACCCAGTGAACTCTATATACGATAACTCCAGGTAAACTTTCCTATGATTGGGTGGGGCCAAGATGGCGGCCTATAGAATGATCTCTTGTAGGTGCAGTATAAAACACGCGTGTTTTTCGCGTGGGCCTCGCGGGAGCTGAAAAATAACTAAAGTTTTCCGATCGATGTTTTTCAATATTTGCACATAAATGCTCATTTTAATGGTAAATCCCCTACCTAAAAGCTAAAAACTAAATGAAAAGGTAAAACTGACGCAACTGCAGTTCATATCATTCCGTGTTCAGTTCAAATCCCTCATATAGTCGAGACAAACAGACTAGGGATGAGCCGATAAGGAAAATTGCCGATTACTGAGGCCGATTATTTATAAGCCGATTATCGTAACTAATCGGCCGATTAATCGGTACCCGCCGATTATTTTAAAAAGCAAGCGAAAAATCACAAATTGACCAACAATGAAGTTGTAAATGCGGTTTTATTGTTTACAGTACACACTATGTAAAATTAAAAACAGCTTCAATCTTGCATGTCAATAGTCAAAGTTAAGTTTTGGCAGATTATGGTGTGAAAACAGGATATTGTCAGCTATGCGAAGCTATTCTGCTGCGTTTTTCAGTGGATATGTTCCCAGCTTCACTTCGCTTGAGACAAAAGACGCAGGTTTTGCAACAAAATGTGAAAATCTATTCGCTTGTATTCAGTATTCTAGCATGTGCTCGGCAGTTGCAGAAAAAGTCTTATGGCCGATTATGTGCCGATTATCAGGCAATAATCGGCTGATTACCGATTATTTAAAAAACGGCCGATTAATCGGCTTGGCCGATTATTTACCGATTAATCGGCTCATCCCTAAAACAGACTTTTGCTGGTGTCTCTCCGCGAGGTGTTTTCTGAACTTGTTTTTCCGTCGTCAAATAACTTTTACCTACAAGACGAGATTCAATTTCCGCCATCTTCGGCTTCAAAAATCAAGCCTGAGTTATCGTTCCAGTTTTTATAGAGTTCACTGTCTCAACCTCGTCCCCAGGGCATTTTGCCGCCACGGCTGATGGTCGGCGAAAATGGCCCTGGGATAGGTCACATGACACCCAGAATTTCTGCGTGTTACGAATAATAATTGAGAACTAATGAACAATTTGCCAACTTGTTCATCTAGACTTTATTTTAAGAGCAGTAAGCTTGCAAATTTCTTCCTATATCCATCAAGGCTGGCTTTTGGTGGAAATAGTGGGGGTGGGGTGGGTTGTGGGAGGTGCAGCGGGCTAGCTCACGACCCCCATAGCCCACGACCACATTTCATAGGGCTTAGAAAGGGTCAAAATCAACGACATAACGTACTGGTGCATGTAATGTGCATATATGTACCAGTGTATTAATGAATTATGACTGTACAACTCATCCAATTTTGCCCTTCATTACAATTACTATTAAGTTTCTTTCAAATCATTGCATTAAGAGGGTATTTGACACAGAGATGAATGGCTATCACTATTTCAATTTTACAGAAAAAAACTTTCTTACGGAGTGTAGACCCTAAGCCACCAAAAAATGTCAAATTTTCACTTTGATCTATCATTGAAATTTTCCCAAGGCCGAATAAAAATAATAGTTGGTTTCAGGTTTCACAGCCATGTTTATATGGGTAGGTAGGTCGGAAAAACATTTTATTTTAAAAAATATTTTATCTCAAGTATGCAATAAATATAAGTTAAAACTCATTATCAAGCGTTTCTCGCGCCACCATTGTTTATGAGTAACTGTCACGCGTGATCAAACGTGCCAAGCGGGATCACCCACGAGCTACATATGTTTCGCGAGAAACAAACGCATCAAGGCGTTTTCGTCTTTTTTCAGCCGTAGCTGCCATGTCAGAATAATGTACGTTTTCAATATTTTATGCAACTATTTGTATAAAACTATGATTAACATGACTAGATAATGATTAAATTATAAGCAAACAAAATAATTTGTAGGCAAATGAGTCTGATGACTATTTATATACTCTGCTATTTACGAAAAGATGATCTCTACTGGGAAATATCAATAAAATGTTTATGGTCGGTCATATTTTTGACAGGTCGGTCGGAAACCTGAAACCAACTATTATTTTTATTTGGCCCAAGGGGAGGTGCAAAAACTCTCAGGGATGGGGGTGCAAAAGATCTGAGGGGAGGTGCGCATCTCCCCACACCTCCCCTCAAAATCCGGCCATGATATGGATGAGTCCAACAAACACATAATACAGCAAGTATATAAGACGTAAGTGAATCTTCACTAATCTCTCGGTATTTTCTAAGTTTACCGTATAAAACACAATAATTTTAAAGTACTGGGGTTGCAAGATAATTAATGCGTTTTTGAACAGACCAATGGGATTGTAGAATTGATCAGCCGATCTCAGGGCCACCTTTAGCCGTGAAGGCAAAATGCCCTGGGGACGAGGTTGGATCAGTGAACTCTATGAATACTGGACTGTTATCAGTTATAAATACTGGACTGTTATCAGGGCTTGATTTTTGAAGCCAAAAAGGCGGAAATTGAAGCCCGTATTGTAGGTATGATCCAGGTCCCTACGCGTAAATTCACTGAATTCAGTACGAAAAATCGACATCATTTCATGTAGAAATTTCAAGTCCGGCTTTACCGTGGCCCTAAGAAACTAGAACAACTGGTCTTTCAGAATAACCAAATTTTAGAAACAATTCATCATAAAAAGTGAAGTTATTTGACGAGTGAAGACCAAGTTCAGAAAAAACCCCGCGGAGAAACACCAGCAAACGTTTGTTTTTCAGGACTGTGTATGAGGGATTTGAACTGAACACAGAATAATATGGACTGCAGTTGCACCAATTTTACCTTTTCATTTAGTTTTTAGCTTTTAGGTATGGGATTTACCATTAAAATGTGCATTTATGTCACTATAAATTATGTGCAAAAATTGAAAAACATCGATGGGAAAAGTGGAAAACTATAGTCATTTTTCAGCTCCCGCGAAGCACACGCGCGAAAAACACGCGTGATTTATACCTACAAGAGAGCACTCTGTAAGGGCAGTTTACCTGGAGCTATCATTCCAGTATTCATAGAGTTCAATGGGTTGGAGGAATCTGGTATCGTGTAAATGGGAGCAAAGCGATGTAGAGGCTCATTTCATTGTTAAAAAAATCAAATATCATTGTTAAAACTTCAAAAATATTTTCAACTTCAAAATTTTTTTCCGACGTAAAATTTGTATCGGCCAATCAAGCTTTACAAAATTTTCTTTCTACAGGAAATTTTCCTGAGTGGAAATGTGCCTTAAAACAACATATTTGTTATACTAAATCTAAACTAACTACTAACAAAATGGCGGACAGTTCCTTTTATTGCGGGCTACTGACCAGCAGTCTCAACTGTGGTCTCGTACTCAGTACTTCATGTAGTAAAATGCATATAATTAAACCTAATACCATAGCAATACTTACATTCTGGACAGCCATACAGTTCAACACGCATACAAGGATAAGTTCCAGTGAAGGAAACAACAACCAGACGAACATGTTGAGCTCTCAAAAATGGATCGATACGATGTTTGTTTATCGCATTCGAATCGGAATGTTGATTATAAAAGGTCTAAAAATGTAAGAAAGAGTACAAATCTAAGTGTATACAGTTATACAGGGTGTATAAAAAAAACTGAACAAATTTGAAATTGCTCTCAATTTCGCAAAACAGTTATTACTCTCCAGTTTTTGATGTATATAGCTTCTTTAAGTACTTATAATGTAGAATAATGAAAAAAATTTCCCGAACTTAAATTTTGTGAACCAGGTGTCTTTTCAAACAAACTAAAAATGGCTTGCGCACAAAATTTAAAAGCTTTAATCATATTCTGAGTAGATAGATGGAAAATGTATTGGGTTTTTAAAATTTCAGACAATTTGCTTTAGTTTAAGCCCCTTAACTATTCATGCAAACTTTCATTTTTCCCTAAAAATGCCTATTTTCAACAACATTGTTACAGGCTGGCGTTTTTTGCTGTGTGTTGTTGAAAACAGGCTTGAACAATGTTTTGCTGCCACCGTTATTCACACTTGTCAACAATATTGAACAATATTGTTGAGCCCGAATCGTGTGTAACAATATTGTTCAATATTGTTGACAACTGTGAACAATGAGGGCAGCAAAACGTTGTTCAAGCCTGTTTTCAACAACATGGCGTTTTTTGCTGTGTACACGGCAAAAAACGCCGAGCCCGCTGCTCAATAGGATTGAACAATGTCTTGCTGCCCACGTTGTTCACACTTGTCAACAATATTGAACAATATTGTCGAGCCTGAATCGGGTGTAACAACATTGTTCAACATTGTTGACAACTGTGAACAATGTGGGCAGCAAAGCATTGTTCAATCCTGTTTTCATCAGTATTGCATCAACCTGAGCGTTTTTACGCGTGTATATAATATTTTTCTCAGCGGTTTTCTATAACTGAGTACTTCATGTAAAAAAAAATATAGGGGATCTTGAGAACTATAGTTATTTTTTGTTAGGAAAGGACGATTAATTGATGAATATATACATTGGAAGATTATAAAATAATGAATAAATTTCAGACCATTTTTTCCCATGGCTGACAATCATGAGTATATTTTTTCCCTCAAACAGAATATTTCCTTTGTGTCCAAGAATTTTATAACAGAAAACGCATCGTTCTGACCCTGCTTACAAACAATTTTGGAAAAATTTCAATGATTTTCCTACTTTTAGCTGAATTGTTACGTAAGATTGACATACTCACTAGATTTTAAACTTGCACTAGAATTTATTGCAAACTTCCATCTCCTATGATTTTGGGATTACGTGAGATGAGATGAGCTCAAGCAAATCTGGTCGCACATGCGCAAAATATCAATCTATTTTTCTGTACTGACTAGACACGTTACGCACACGTTACACCACACGTTACACCACACGTTACATAATAATCTGTAGTAAAACATATAGAGATATGACACGTTACACCCATTGTTTTTAAAAATAAATATATATATATATATATATATATATATATATATATATATATATATATATATATTTACACCCATTGTTTTTAAAAATAAATATATATATATATTTATTTTTAAAAACAATGGGATATATATATATATATATATATATATATATATATATATATATATATATATATATATATATTTTTTTATAAAAAACAATGGGTGTAACGTGTGTAACGTGTCATATTTCTATATATTTTACTATAGATTATTATGTAAAGTAGGTGTAACGTGTAGTGTAACGTGTGTGTAACGTGTGTGTAACGTGTCAGCGTTTGCTTAATGAAGCCAAGTGCATAAAATTTACATGAACTAATCACTTTAGATTAGTTGGTGAACATCCCACAAGCACAACAGCACATACTGCGGTATAAATGACAAAGTTTTCTCATTTTTCGTCATATGGCTAGGCTGAGGAACTCTCATATGATTCCCTCCTGAGGAAATGATGGCTAATTGAGCTTGAAAGGACGTAAGAGTAGTTAAAACAATACATTAGATTTTTATGGCTTATTGGATGAGTTGTAACTATATCGCAAAGTATTT
>CACRXK020015246.1:0-12370 GCA_902702795.2 Paramuricea clavata
CAAATGTTAGAATATTATTATCATCACCTAGCTAAGTTAGACATATTAAACATTCAATATTGAGTATATATTTTTTATATTTACTTATCATAGAAAGTGACAGTGATGAGGAAGAGGTTCTGGATCAAGCACCATCATCTAGTCGTGTAGAAGAGTACGAATGGCTGTTGAAGGGAAAGCAAACCTGGAAAATTCCAACGAAATCAAAAATTGATGAAAGGAAACTAAAGCTTAATCCAGATTTGGAAGATAGTCTTTCAAAGAATAGCTCACCAATTGAGTTTTTCAATTTGTTTGTTACAAGTGAATTGTTGGACATGATCCTGGAACAAACTCAACTATACGCAACATCTCTGTCAATAAACAACACCAATGGCAAAGAGGTGGATGAAATCACGGTTGAAGATATTAAGAAAGCATTTGGAATTGTTCTGTATATGGGTATTCTGAAGTTGCCAAACAGACGAATGTATTGGCAAAACAACACTAGAGTTGACATTATTGCGAACACGATGGGAGTAAATCGATTTGCCAAGATCATGCAGCTACTTCATTATAATGACAACAATTTGATCCCTGCCAGTAAAAGTGAAGATTACAACAAGTGTTATAAGATTCAGCCACTTGTTGACTACATCAGAGAAAAGTTCTTTGAAGCTGTCATCCCAGAAACCTATGTTGCTGTCGATGAGCAATTAGTCCCATTCAAAGGCGCCAGTTGTCTGAAGCGTTATCTCCCAAAGAAACCAAAAAAGTGGGGCTATAAGCTATGGGCCATTGCTGGTGTTTCTGGGTATGTCTATACTTTTGAAGTGGATGGAGAGAAAGGGAAAACTGGTCCTCCAGATGGGTGGGATGCACCAGAAAAGTGTGGCGAAAGTGGATTTGTTGTCTTGCGCTTGATTGAGAAGCTTGAAGAAGATAAGCACAAACTTTTCTTTGACAACTTCTTTTCAAGCCCAGAACTAATGGAATATTTAGCTAGGAAAGGTTTTTGGGCTTTGGCAACATTGAATGCCAATAGGTCCAGGAAATGTCCTTTACCTAGTGAAAGCGAGTTGAAGAAGAGTGGCAGAGGTTCTTCAGCACAAAATGTAAATAAAGAAAGATCGGTTGTCGTAACATCATGGTACGACAGCAGAAGAGTCCTGATGATATCCAATTTTATTGGAAAAGAACCAGTTGGAGAATGTACCCGGTACATCCGCAAGGAGAAGGCCACTGCAAGTGTTGAACGACCTGCTTCAGTTGAGTTGTATAACAACTACATGGGTGGTGTTGACAAGTCCGACATGATGTTGGCCCTGTATCGCACAAAATATAGGTGTCGAAAGTGGTATCAGCGAATTGCATTGCACCTGATAAGCCAATGTGCAGTGAATGCGTGGATCATATACAAGGAGATGGGAGGATTAAAAAGCTACTTGGATTTCCTCACTGAAATTTGTGTCACCCTCATGGTCGGAAAGCCACAGAGCGACGACTCGGACGAAGATCAGCCTGAACCACCGCCACCACCAAAGAAGAGAATGAAGGCATCAAATATCCCAGAAGCTATAAGATATGATAAATATGACCATTGGCCAATTCTCCTAGACATGCCCAATGCACAGAGATGCAAAATGGACGGTTGCAAGAAAAAAACAATGTTTATGTGCAGCAAGTGCAATGTGTACTTATGTGTCACTAAGAGCACTTGTTTCTTAAATTTTCATGGAAAGTAAATTATATGGGTTGTAGGTTGGTAGTTAGTGTACTTGATACAGCAAAAAGTTTTACTCTGTAATTAAATTCTTTTATATATTTGTTCAATGGTTTTTGACAATTTCTTTCCTAATATGCACGTTGTCCAGTATACTGGACAAAATTTCCCCCCCCCCTGGATAGCTGTTTTTTCAAAAAAAATTTTACTAATCGAAAACTAGTTGCTAATGTAGCATTTTCACCAATTTTCATTAAATTTAATGCATAGGAAGTGCCTCGTGCATTAAAGGGTTAAAATGTTTTTGAAAGTTGCTATATAGAGATGTAACATTGATTTGCTTGAACAGGTCGGCTATTTCACAGGACAGATCCTCTAGAGTCAAAGGTCAGAGTCACGCAAATTATAGCTATGTATCGTATTAGCTGGAGTGAATTGGTTGGAAAGATAGTCGGGTACCATTTTATTGATCGTTTTGTAGATAAGAATTGCTGAGAGCGTCTAGATTGTCTCAGTTTAAGGTGTGCAAGTTCGCAGAAAAACGAACATTATAATCAGTTCTGGTAATAATTCGTAATTTTTGGTTATAATTGAATTCTGCGCAGACTTTGCTATTTACAGCGGTCTTGCCCCAACATGAATTGAAATTTGAAACTCTATCACGTGAAAGATTTTTGGGATTTTTCTCCACAGAAAGTCGAGCTCCGAGTGGCGAGCGCAAGTGTATTTGAAAAGATTCGAAGTGGCTATTCTTACTGACGAAATTTACACAAATAAAAAGCTGGTAGGTACGACTTTAATTAAAACGAATTGAAAACAGACGTCCAATTTCGAGGAACTGAAATAGTGTGTCCTGGCATTTCCGCGTTTATAACCCCTGCCAACAGCCTGGCAAACGGCTTATAGACAGAAGCATTGTTTTCGGATTGTGTTTGGAGGAGAATAAATGAGTTGAATTGCTCAATTTCTACCATGTGACCATTTATCAAATGTTTACTACTTTCCTGAAACCGCAAAGTTAACTACTAACTAGGCCTGTTATGAATGTTACTGTTTTGCCGAATAGCGCGCAGACTGTGATATCGCACGCGTATATAACAATGGAACCAATACCAGCTGACAATTTCAAAAAATCTATAGTACAGGACATAATCCGAAGATTAGTATCTTGAAACCCAAAATATGAGTTAAACAAGAAAATAAGTGAGTAATATTTCGATTTCATTACAAAATCATCATCAGACTAGTTAGTCTGATGATGATTAAAATCGAAATAATTACTCACTCACTTTCTTGTTTGACTCATATTTTGGCCGGGTTTCAAGATGCTAATCTTCGAATTATGTTTTGTACTATATATAACAATGGCACTGTATTTTATCCTCGTAAATATATCACTTTCAATTCTTTGATTGCTTAATGATATGTAATATTTGGGGTAAAAATAATGTGAGTATACATATATGTCCGGTAATTTCCGGTACTTGTTTACTTATGAAGGTGACATCGCTTCCCTCTTGACAAATAAAGTTTTAATTAAGCCCTTCGAGTTAAAGCAAGGAAGTCAGAGGCGGGCCCCCTGTGGTTAAGCCCTTTTCGAGTTAAGCCCCTGCCACGCCCTGTTTCGCCTCGAAGGGCCAAAGTTAAGAGGGCATGAGAGTTGGCAGTCACGTGAGCATGGCTAGCTTTTCTTAATGCTTCCCAACACTATCATGTAGAGCTTGAAATATCCCCAGCAACAATGCGCAACTGTCATTTATATTTAATTTCAAAAACTAATTGAAAATTACTTGCCAATGAACTTACTAGATCGATCGTTTCTGAAGCAATTTAAAACATTCTAATAAAATACAGTACAATGAAGACTCGGAAGAAATTCATATTTTTAATTCAAAGTTCGACTACTGTTGAGTCATATATACTAAAACTGTCTGTACCAGTGTAGGTAGTACCAATGTGAAAATGCTGTGCTGAGTGGTTATATTACTACCTTAAAAAATAAGCAGAAACTCGACGTTTCGAGCGAAGGCCCTTTGTCTCTAACTCTTGACGAAGGGCCTTCGCTCGAAACGTCGAGTTTCTGCTTATTTTTTAAGGTAGTAATATAACGCACAGCATTTTTACCGTTGAGTCATCATTAGGAATTATAATAATAATAATAATTTATGATAATTCCTGATGACGACTCAAGAGTAGTCGAAACGTCGGAGTTTCCATTGTATTATAAGAGATAAGAGAGATAATTCATTCGCAGTGCGTGTTTTATCAGACCTAATCAGTAAAGATACTCGGCTTCGTCTCGTAAAATTATTATGAACTGAAAAAAATTCTCATTATTTATATAGCACCATGTAAAACACTTTACTTAAAACCAACTACAAGTGAGTACCTATAGGCCGATTTACACTACACAATTTTTACCTAAAACTGTCGCATGCAACCTGCTTACAACTTGGGTTGCACTGTGTAAATCAAGCACACAACTCACCTACGACAACATAAGTGAGATGTGTGCTCGATTTACACAGCACAACTGAAGTAGTATATGCAAAAGTTGTGATGTATAAGCCAATTTACGCTACACAACTATTTCCATAACTGTCGCATGCAACATGCTTACAACCCGACTTTTACCATGTAAATAGTCAAGCACACAACTCATCTACAACGTGGGAAAGTGGTGCGCTTGCTTTATACAATACAACAGAACACGAGTTGTGAGCAGGTTGCACGCGACAGTTTTAGGCAAAAGTTGCCCAGTGTAAATAGGCCTTATAAGAAGCATATCAAGTTGTACAATTCTATATTCTAGGAGTGAAGAATGTCGTTATCAAGACAAGCCAAAAAACATCTATCAATGACCTTTGTAAAATTGGAAGAACTAGTCACGTGTGGTTTGTGCGATGAATTGCTAAACAACCCCAAAGTATTCCCGTGTCTTCATTCGTATTGTTATGAATGTATCGTGAAACTTTCTCAGCTTCAATGTCGCTTGGTGTGCCCAGAATGCCATGTTCCAGTGAAGGTGAGATCATTGCATGGGCCAAGTTTATTTATACAGGGCCAGAGCAAAAGGGGACGGGGCACATACTTTTTTTGAGCTGCATAGAAGCGAGGCACAAAGATTTTTCCTGCTTTGCAAGGTGATCAAATAACTACAAGTGAGAGGCCAGGGCGCTGGGATTCTCTTTAGGAGAAGTTCAGACCCGCAAGGGTCGCAGTGTCAGACATCTCGCACATTTCAGCGATTTCCTCTAGCTGAACATGGTAAGCAACTCTACGGTAAGCCCTGCACTGCACAAGCTTTCTTTACTGACAGCATGGATAATAAAATAAATGGATAGGATTCTAGCTGACGTCACAGTCTAAACCTAGTTGCAATCTGTGACGTCACACGTATTGCAAAGTTCTCGGCATTTTTGTTGTTTCGTTATACTTTTCGCTTTAAAAGAGTAAATACTGAAGCATAAACTGATCTAATTGTTTTAAAAACATGCCTAAGCCACGACAAAGTATTCAAGGTAAATGTTTTTCGTCTTTGTTTTGCACTTTTTTACATTTGTAGTTACCAAATTGGCGTCCCCAATTTTAACGAAATTTGGGATGCAGTTTTCACTGTTTAGTGCTTGAAATATTTGTTAAAATTGACTGGGAATACTTAGAGATTTCATCGTAGAATGGCGTAGTTATATTCATTTGCTCGTTAACTAAAATGTTTAGCTGTATTATTGCTAAACATGCCGTTTTTGAGAATTTGTTTTGCAACTAGGTTTCAACATCCAATCACGCCATCAGCCCATTGAAAACATTAGGTCACGTCAGCTAGTTTCCTATCCATTTATTTTATTATCCATGCTGACAGTACTGCGGGCAGTAGCAAAGTTCTGAGTGGGGCAGGAGATTTTATCACACCAACCTAAGCGGGACTTGCTTTTTTCTAACATTCAAAATTGATTTGCTCCGGCCCATACTTGATTTGCTCCGACACAGCTTACTGTAGCCACTACTTTAGCTGATTGTCAATTAAGCTATATTTGTGCTTACTGTACCAATCTTATCATTATAAGTCTGTATAACATTGATTCATTTTAATAGATTGGTAATCCACCTGATCTTTCCATCCTGCCAACAAATTTCTTCGCCAACAACGTTTTGGCGACACTGAGTTTGGGCGACAACGACGATGCTCCAGCTTTGTTATGCGACAACTGCGAAGAACCCGAGAAGCCTGTGGAAAAACGCTGCAAAAATTGCCTGCAGTTCCTGTGCGGACCATGCGCCGAATATCACCAAATTTCATGCGATACGAAGAACCATGTTCTACAGTCGAAAGACGAGTTAAAATACAACGAACCGGCGAAGAACGCGAGGCCTCTGAAGCGCAGCAAACATCATGAACTCATTAAATTTTACTGCGACACGTGTCAGAAAACTATTTGTATGGCTTGCTCTGTGCTTGAGCATAAACCACACAAGGTCGTTTCGCTGGATGATAGCGCCTCGAATGCCAAAGAAGAAGTCGAAAACCTTTTGAAAAAAGTTAACGAAAGAGTGGAAACAATCTCTGTAGGAATCGGCGTAGCTGTAGCCAAAAGCCAAGATATAACTTCCAGAGAAGAGGCGTGCAAGTCCCAGATTGAAACGTTTTTCGCACAGTTACATGAGGAAATCGATGCCGAAAAGCAAAACATGCTGGCAATAACCGCATCGACTACAGAACGCCAAAAAAGTGAAGTCGAAGAACCGAAGAAGGTGCTGGACCTCGCGCTCTCTACGTGCCAAAATGGTGTGAATTTTGCAAAGCGTACTCTTGAAAACGGAAACGACGTTCAACTTTTGAACATAAAACCAACCATCACACAATATCTGGTTAACTTAAAAAGCGTGGAAGATGAAATCACTCCCAAAGTAGGAAACCCGGTTCGATTTTTAAAAAAAGAATCCCCAATTCAGTCTTGTAAAAAGTTAATCAAAGATATATGTTCTGTCGAAGAGGTAGCTGTCTGTCCTGCAAAGTGCGAAGCGAAGTTTCTAGATCCAACGCTTAAAGTCGGGAAGAGATCGGTGATTGTTATAACATGCAAGGACAAGGAAGGTCGGATTATCAGCTCGGGTTGTGGGAAAGATGAAATTCAGGTGATCCTCAATGGTGTGCAGCTACAAGATGCCAAAATATCGGAGAAGCAAGATGGCACCCATGAGATTTCATTTGTGGTAAATGAGCTGGGGACGTTCCAGTTTGAACCAAAGATCAATGGTGTTGTGGCTCCAGGTTGTTCTCTTGAAGCAGAAGTGAAATGGGAGCTAAGTGATGTTCATGGCAGTGGGTATTTACGAATGAATGGACAGATGCTCAACTGCATGTCAGGAGAGGGTGATGTGGGGACATATTGTTTTAGATTGGGGATACACTTATGATATCAGGTATTGTGAAATATTTAAAGGAAAGTTTATACATTCCATCTATTGAAAGGCTGGGAGGGGGAGTCCTCCCAGCTGCGAGAACTTGCCATCCTGTGGCCGATTGGTACGAAAATTAACCAATCAAAATCGCGTCTATTAGAGTAACTACTATTTAACTAGGAACTCTCGATTTCAGGAGCACATCACTGGAAAGTCGAAGTCAGTCATGCAGTACAAGACGCAGAAGAGTGTTTCCAAGGTCCAGAGGGCCCAACATTTGAGGTTGGTGTCATCAAAGCTTGCGATGATTATACTGAAGCCAGTATCGTGGACGAAATTACGAAGAAATGGGTTTACTCTGGACCAGCGAAAAAAATTACCACTGTCTTTTTGAATCTTGATATGGGGAAAAAATCCTTGGTAGTTTCGCCTGGAAAGTCGAAGTTTAGTTTTCTACGGAAAGTGTTTCATGTGAATGCTGATGTGGTGTTTCCATTTTTCTCCGTGAATTGCCCGAACTGCAGTCTTATTGTACATATTCTAAAATGAACTCATGCGATTGCGATGCCTAAAAAGGTTTATTTTTTGAAAGCTAAGCACTATTTAGAAAAGCTTTCTACTCGCAATCTCGTGTCTTCATTAGAGTATTATATAGTGGTGATAATCAGGGCGCAAAACTATAATGGACAGACTAGGATTGTCGTACGTTGACGGGAAAATTGTTGCATGCGAAATACATGCATGCACTGTATCATATAATGCATTGCACATAGTACACGAAACTCGAGCAGCTAAACAATTTAAAAAGATAAATTTTGTCTGTATTCCTGCGAGGTGGGACAGTGTTAGTGCATGTTTTGTACGTGTACATTACAACTGTGAGTGTGATTCGACGTTGCTTGCTTATTTCACCTCGACAGTCATATGTGAGAAGAGTGTACTGTGCTTTTAGTTTGAATCTGTTTGAAACTCTTGTTCTCTCCCGCAGTAACAAGCAAAGAATAGAGACCTTACGATTTTAGGACGGTAACGCGACGGCGACGGCCAAAACGAACTCCTTCAAATAAATGGTAGTAAAGATAGTTCGTCGTATATTATCAATCGTATGAATTTAATACAGTCTTAGAAGTTGAGGACATGGGTTTTATGGTTGGGAAGGGTTCTGCTAAACCCAGTTTGAAGATGGACTTGTTGTGGCTTGGAATGCAGCCGTTGTATCAAGACGTGAAAATCTGTGATTTAGCGTTGTAAACAGAGCGAGGACAATGTCTAAATTATTCATATTGTAATTACTCAATTCGTTTCAATGATCTATTACAATAGTATTGGTAGCCGTTGTCGTCGCGTTGCCGTCCTAAAATCGTAAGGTCTCTATTCACCCCCCAGAACATTAAATTTCAATATGTTTTCAGGGAGAACACGGCCACAGACCCGCACGTCCCTGATTTTCGCGTAGAGCGCATCAGGGAACGAGGTTGCTCAATGGGTTGACTTGAAAGGGCCAAAAGAGGGCGTTCATTCAAGAAATACTTTTTTCATTCTCTAGGGCACTTTAGTCCAGAAAAAATGGCAGTTTTGTCACAGTAAAAGAAGTGGGGTGGGTGGGCACATGCCCCCGTTGCCCCCCCCTCCTTTTACGAAATTGCTTCAGAAAACGCAAAAAATGCAGTCATCGCCTGGCGGAGAACCCCCTCACACCCCTATCACCCAATAAATAGAAAACATGATTAGGCGCAGTTCAACTCCCGATGTTTTGCAAACATCTCTTAGTATATATCAATTAAAAAGTGCCCTTTCGCGAAAATCTGCCCCCCTTGCCTTCACATCGTTCCGGCGTCCCTGCACATGGCATACAGACAGTTTGTTTTATCGCAGCATGGACGTTTGGGACAAGGTCAAGGTAATCAACGAGTTGTCTCCAGTTGCTGTGTCCTCGCAATAAGGCAAGATAGAGTAATACTAACTATATGATGATTAACTTCCTAGAAATGTAGCATTAATAATTCGCTTGAACAGGTCGGCTATTCCGCGGGACAGAACCTCTACTGTATAGATAAAGCTTATCTTGAGTGACTCAGTCAAATGTCAGAGTCACGCAAATTATAGCTATGCGGTATCGTATTAGCTGGAGTGAATTGGTTGGAAAGATAGTCGGGTACCATTTTATTGATCGTTTTGTACTTAAAACTTTGAATTGCTGAGAACGTCTTTGCTCTAGATTGTCTCAGTTTAGGGTGTGCAAGTTCGCAGAAGAACGAACATTATCAGTCAGTTCTGGTAATAATTCGTAATTTTGGTTATTTTTGGAATTCCACGCTATTTACAGCGGTCTTCCCCAGCATGAATTGAAATTTGAAACTCTATCACGTGAAAGATTTTTGGGATTTTTCTTCACAGAAAGTCGAGCTCCGAGCGGCGAGCGCAAGTGTATTTGAAAAGATTCGAAGTGGCTATTCTTACTGACGAAATTTACACAAATAAAAAGCTGGTAGGTACGACTTTAATTAAAACGATCTCACATTTTTTCTTTTGAAAACAGACGTCCGATTTTGAGGAACTGAAATAGTGTCTTGGCATTTCCGCGTTTGTAACCCCTGCCAACAGCCTGGCCAACGGCTTATAAACGGAAGCATTGTTTTCGGATTGTGTTTGGAGGAGAATAAATGAGTTGAATTGCTCAACTTCTACCACGTGATCATTTATCAAATGTTTACTACTTTCCTGAAACCACAAAGTGAACTAGGCCTGTTATGAATGTTATCGTTTTGCCGAATAGCGCGCAGACTGTGATATTGCACACGTATATAACAATGGCACTGTATTTTAACCTCGTAAATATATCACTTTCAATTCTTTGATTGCATATGTAATATTTTGGGTAAAAAATAACGTGAGTATATGTCTGGTATAAAGCCGAGTTTCCGGTACTTGTTTACTTATAAAGGTGACATCGCTTCCCCCTCGGCAAATAAAGTTAAGCCATTCGAGTTAAGTCCTTTTCGAGTTAAGCCCCTGCCACACCCTTTCTCGCCGGGGGCTTAACAAGGGCTTAACTCGAAGGGCTTAATTAACTCGAAAATTACCTACCCCGATCAAACGAGGATGAGAGGCCATGAGCGTTGGCAGTCACGTGACCTTGGCTAGCTGTTCTTAATGCTTTCCCAACACTATCATGTATTCCATTTAAACTTTTATTTTGTTAATCTAGAGCATGAAATATTCCCAGCAAGAATGCGTGACTGCCAACTCTCATCAACTCTCATACTCGTTTGATCGCTTCTTTAGTAATAAAGTTGGGCGCACTGACATTAGCTAGGGTGCATTAATTATGCACCCAAATTATGCACCCATTAATTATCTTGGTCTACAGGGTGTATCAAAAAAAACTGAACAGATTTGAAATTGCTCTCAATTTCGCAAAACACCTATTTGTATCTGTTTTTATATATATATAGCTTCTTTGGGTACTTATAATGTAAAATAATGAAAAAAATTTCTCGAACTCAAATTTTGTAAACCAGGGGGGTGTGTCCTTCCCAACAAACTAAAAATGGCTCGCGCACAAAATATAAAAGCTGTAATCATATTTTAAGTTAATAGATTGAAAATTTATCGGGTTTTAATTACTGTACAAAATTTCAGACAATTTGGTTTAGTTTAAGCCCTTTAACTATTCATTTTGTTCTAAAAATTCAGCCTTTCGCATGCTTAATTAATGCCTTTACCTAATTTGCATATTGCTGACATATGCAAATTAGGCAAATGCATTAATTAAGCATGCAAATAGCTGATTTTTCGGGAAAATTGTAACTTTGCGTGAATAGTTAAGGGGCTTAAACTAAACCAAATTGTCTAAAATTTTGTACAGTAATTAAAATCTAGACAAATTTTCCATCTGTTAACTCAAAATATGATTGCAGCTTTTAAATTTTGTGCGCGAGCCATTTTTAGTTTGTTGGAAAAGACACTCCCCCCTGGTTCACAAAATTTGAGTTCGAGAAATTTTTCTCATTATTCTACTTTATAAGTACCCAAAGAGGCTATATATATAAAAAACCGGATACAAATAGCTGTTTTGCGAAATTGAGAGCAATTTTAAATCTGTTCAGTTTTTTTTGATACACCCTGTATATCAATGATCTCCCAAAGTGCCTGAATGAGGGTTTCACAATGATGTTTGCTGACGGTGCCAACCTAAATGTTAGTAGTGATAATTTATCCCACCTTGAATTTCTGATGAATTCTAGTCTGATTAAGCTAAACAGATGGTTAATAGCCAACAAATTAAGTTTGAATATTGCTAAAACTGAGTTCATGATCATTGGTTCACGTCAGCGTTTAGCAACTTTTAATAATTACAAGCCAAGTGTCTCGGTTGACAATGTGCCAGTGAGGCAAGCTAGTTCAACTAAAACCCTAGGGCTAACCTTGGATGAAAACCTTACTTGGAGAAACCATGTTGAGGTCATTACTAAAAAGATCTCTTCTGGTATTGGGGCTCTAAAACGGGTGCGCGGGCTGATTGACCAAGAAACTGCAATTAAGGCATATAAAGGTTTTGTTGAACCATACTTCTCCTACTGTGCCCCAGTATGGGGCGGGCTCGGAGTGACTCTAAATGATAGACTTCAGAAACTTCAAAACCGAGCAGCTCGTGTTATTACCCGTTCTACTTACGATATTTCATCTAGTCAACTTCTAGATCAGCTGCAGTGGAACACTTTGTCGGTTAACCGTCATAAACAAAAAGCTGTTGTTATGTTTAAAACTCTTAATGGTCAATCTCCCCAGTACTTACAAGAAATGTTTTCATCCAGGAATTGTCAATATTTACTAAGAAATTCTAATGGCAAGTTGTTTTTTCCTGGAGCATCACTTTGGAAAGCTTGCCTGAATCTCTTACTGATTATCATCATCCCTCTCCTCGTTTAAAGGAAGTCTGGAATCTCTATATTCTTCCAGTCTTACCGACTCCCACACGGCAACCAGGTAAAACAGTACCTCTCCTCTTCTCTTCTCCTTCTTCCCTTCAATCTTGTCTTCTTCCTTAATCTTATATTAATTGTTTTTATTTGTAAATAGCTAATTATCATAATTATATGCTGATGGTACTTCTCCGTGTTTAAATAAAGTCATGTATGTATGTATGTATGTATGTATGTATGTATGTATGTATGTATGTATGTATGTATGTATGTATGTATGTATGTATGTATGTATGTATGTATGTATGTATGTATGTATGTATGTATGTATGTATGTATG
>CACRXK020015247.1:0-12369 GCA_902702795.2 Paramuricea clavata
TGCTTTTTGGTCCGCCTGTTGCGTTTACACGACGAAATTTTTGTTCTAAAAATTTTGGGTTCGGCACGCTTAAACTGGGAACGGCACTCTTACATTCAGAGTCAAAACCTTGACTTGACATGAAATATCTGATCTATTCAGCCATAACTTTTTGGTGTAGCGAAAAGTGTATTAAACTTTATTCCGAGCATTAGATCTACATTTCATTTTTACCAATTTTCTCAGCTTTTTCCCGAGTAAAATAAGCAGAAACTATATTTTTATTGAGATAGTTTAAGTTTTCGAAAATTAGTATTGAAGTATTTCCAGATAATTATTAACATTTTCGTAAAAAATACAAGTTTGTGTATTTCCATGCATGCATGTATTTTTTCGCCTGTAAGTTTATAAACTCATATAAACCTAGAAAAATCTGTACTTGCATGTTGGTGCTTGAAAAGTCATTATATGAAAGTGTTTTAATTTTCTAAGCTATAGATCATGATATTTCATTGACCTTCATCAGGCTTCATGGCGATAAACAACTTTGTAATAAAGCAATAAATTCATATTATAAAAATATAGGATGCCATTTTGAAAGCGTGCACAGTGCATGCGAACAAGAAACACTGCGTCTTCTAATTGGCAACACTAAAACATTCAGTAACCTCGTATAAACTGGCTGACAAGCGGCGACAACAGTTTAATTTCAGAATACTTAAACTGATATTTAGATATTCTGTTTTATTTCGTTGAAAATTTATACTACAACAATGATTCGCTGCAGGCTCACTGCACGAGAGACTCACTTGAGAGAGTTGAAAATTTTAAATTACTCGGTACGTGGCTTAGTGAGGATCTCAAATGGTCACATCATGTAAAGGAACTTGTCTCGTCTTGTTATGGAGTACTTTCAACCTTGCGCAAAATTCGGAAAATGACACCCCAACATACTAAAAAGCTATTAGCAGAAAGTCTTGTACTTTCTAAGCTAAACTTTAATGATGTCGTTTGCTATCCTCTCCCCGCATATCTACAAAAGAGAATGCAACGTGTGCAAAACGCTGCTGCCAGCTTCGTCACTAATCGTTATTGTTCAGGAAAAGATGTTTCACAGCTTGGATGGCTTCCAACCTTGGAGAGAACTCAATTAAACCTCCTCAAGCATACTCACCGAGCAATCTACAACAAGGACTCTTGTCCTGAGTACTTAACCCTGGAAGTATATAACCCTGGAAGAACGCTACGCTCTAATGCAGCACCACGATTGTCGATTCCATTAATAAAAGGAACTTTCCAGGAGACAACAGCGAACTTATTCAATGATCTTCCCCCAGAAGTACGATCATGTGCAGACTTAAACGTATTCAAGAGGGAAGTGAAACAATTACTGAAATGCAGAGCATTCCTACGCCTTCAATATAGACTTATTTGTATTGTATTAGTGCAATGTTTCTTCTTATTAACAATTTAGTTTAAATTTATAACAATTATTAACAATTTATATATATTTAATTGTTTTCAGTTACGCAGATGTAAAGCTACCATGTAGATAAGCTGCAATAAAGTCTTTATTATTATTATTATTATTATTATGATTATGGTTAATGTTGACCGATAGCACTTCGCCCTCGACAAATGATTGTTAATTATGAAATAACAATAATCTTCACCATCACATATATCAGCATTGCTTAAACTGCTTAAATACCGTTCTCTTTCCCTTCGCTTTGCTGTGAGCTTTGACTTGAGTGTAGCAAGAATACCAGTTGAATATATAGCTTCTTTTATGCATGACCATAATATATATATCGGAGCTCTTGTATATGGCTTCGTCTGACCATGCACATTTTCCCTCGATATTTTGTTTGTACAAACACAATATTTTTGCAATGTGAGAAACAAAACGCGTGCGTAACAAGTTTTTGGTCCGCGGACCCATTTTTAAGCGGGCCGAGACTACCTCCTGAGGAGTGCCGTGCCCAAAAAAATGGGTCCGCGTGCCGAAATTTAAGCGTGCCGTGCCCAAAATAACTGTCGTGTAAACGGGGCTTTATAGACCCTCCGCTCGGGGGATTCGGCGGAATATTACCCTCAGTGATGATATTTTAAACCTTGGGGCAAAGCCCCTCGGAAAATATCATCACTTCAGGTAATATTCCGCCGAATTCCCCTCGCTCCGGGTCTATAAATGATAAATATCCCACTCCAGTCCTGACACCATGTTATATATTTCGATTTTAGAAGCCAAGATCGATTGCGATTGAGAAGCATATTTTATTAAATCTCATGAGATAAACAATGTCAGTTACAGAGAGAACCGGATACATGAGCCCACGATGCTTGCAGCTGAACAATTAAAATATACTAAATACATAATGCATAAGTAGTTTTACATGACGAACTCTGTTTTTCACGCTACCGGCTAAGACCACTGTCAGTCAGACCAAAGGCTATACTATAAGATGGGGAGAACCCCCATTAAAAGCTCTACCAAAAGAATTTGAGAATTGCAACAGAATTTTTTTAAATTGCCAAAATAATTGAGTATACTAACAGATATTATTTTACGAAATAAAACCAACTTTTGTGAAAAGTTCGAACCCTTTCGATGTTGGTTACGTCAGTAATACTTGAGCCCTACACGAAGAGCTAGCCCTCCATGCAGGGCTGACTCGTAAACACCTCGTGTTTACATTAGAAAAATCAGCCCTCTTGCTAGGGCTGGTCCGCTTGCATAAACAACTCAAATGGCTTCCCTGCAGCTCATTTATTTTATTACGAAGACCAAACGCGTTTTTCGGAAAAAATTTTCAACTAATAACTATCATATATTGAATATTGTCGAAAAGCTAAATATTTAAAGAGAAAAAGATTCTAAAAACTGAGTTTGAGACGGATGTGGCAGTTTTCTTATACTCAGCCCTACAGGGAGGGCTAGCCCTCCCTATTGTGTTTATATGAGAAATTTCCAGCCCTACTAGGCAAGATCTCTCCTAGTATGGTAATAACGAGATCTCGCCTAGGAGGGCTGACCCTCCTCTCATATAATCGAAAATAATTTTTAATAATGATTCAAATTAGCATGTGGGATCTCGCTTAGAAGGGCCATTTTTGTAGGGCTCATATGAACACCCCCTAAGATACTTTTCAGTTGTTTTTCAACAAGTAATAGTTGTCCAAAAATACAATCTAAATGTTAAAGTGGAAGTCAAGTCCGTAATGTAAACAAAGGAAGAGATTATTTCGCTGACCTCAGAGTGACAAAACGTAACAAAGCAACGGTTTTACTAACACTAACCCTACTTCAAACATCAACTCTACCCCTACCCCTAATCCTAACCTAACCCTAACCTAACCTTACTCGAAATTTGTTTCTAAACCAATCTTGAAGAAAAACGTTTTGACGAAATGTCATTCTGAGGTCAGCGAAATAGTTGATGCCGTAAACAAACTGGTTTGTTTACATTTTGAACTGGTGTATTTTTTAAAATATGATGTACTGTCTGAATATCTAACACCATTTTGGTTCGCTATGCTTCTAAATGAATATGAAATAGAGCGCAGAACGGACTTGACTTCCACTTTAATTTTCATTTTTTTTTAAACTGCATCGAGCTATTAAAGGCATTATAGTTTACTTTACTGAAAATCGTTTTCATAACAAACTAAAATTTTAAGCATATTGTCCACTCATTGCGTTGATGTTTTCGTTCTGTTTTGCCATCGATCGTTTCGTGAGGTTACTGTTTTCAATTCTCACCACATGTGCAACGTAGGGGGCGCATTGCCGTCATTCATTATCTATGCATGACGTCACTTTATGTATGCAATGACATTTAGAACAAGGCTGGGCAAGTTTGGGTATAAATACGATATATGAAAAAATGCGGGGTAGATAGACTCAAATGAGGAAGTTAATAATTGATGGACAAAGACGATTTCAAGAGATGGAGCAAATGTAATCTCATCGAAGCATCTAAATCTAAGAATCGAAATCCAAGCATCATCGATCTAGAATCGTTAGAAACATAATATTTACGCGTGAGCAATAGCGCGCGCAAATACATGCGTATTTCATCATCATTGTTGTCCTTGAGGAATTTCATCCTATGATGATTCATGCTGGGCCCTTCAAAAATCCGGATCGATCAAGCTGTGGACACTCCACTGTATGTTAGTCTGTACCTTCACATATAATAGACTTGCTACAAGACGACTCGTATTATTTAGCTGCAAGGTTGATCGCAAATTTTACTCGTTATAATGCGAGTCGACTTGTAACAAATCTATTTCACATACATCTTCACTTAATTAATTCGGTATATGAAAGGGCGTGTGAATTGAACAAGTCACATATTATTAGCACTGATTAAGATCCGGGCTTACGGATCGAAAGCTTTGCAGTAATACATTTTAATACGTGGTGTTTCCACAAACAAAAAGTATTATATTAATTAATTCGATTTAATAATAAATGTACTTATAAGGTACTAAATAAATAGTTTCCACTGTCTTTAATTTATGGCCTCATTACCGTGGTACCAAGGCAACGATACGTGGCTGGCATCCAAATGACGCGTTTGCGTCTGGATGAATTGCAGTTGAATCATAACATATAGCTGAGAGTGGAAGCATTAGAATATGCATATCAAAATATTCCACTGTTCTGTCATCATTTGAATATGTAAAAAGTTGCTCCAAGGACATTAGTTTCCGCACAAAATATGCTAGTACAAATTGATCTAGTTCTACTGTGGCTTTAACTGCCAGACAATTAATGATTAACTAGCTGAATAGGTTGAATATACATTTTAATGCTTCCAGTCTCAGCTACATGTTGATGTTGTGATTCGACTACAACATCTCCCGACGCAGAACGCGTCACTCTGATAAAGTGTGTATTTGGCTCATCAGGTCACAACCTTGCGCAATAAATCAATGTTTTCGTGTTTCGTGGCGATATTACCATTGCATGCCTGAATCTTGACAGTTTTTGGTTACACGTATATCTAGCTTGTTGATGTGTTTAGCCTAAATTGTTTCGTTGCTGGCTACCCATGCATGAAAAGAGCATAATGCCTGGTTCACACTACTGGCACTGGCAATTTTGTCGGCGATTCTGTGTTTCTGACGGATGCAAATGCCTGAACTCGCTTTTCAGAATTGAACAATTCTAAGTCTTTTGCATGCCATTCATTCAATCACATTTTGCCAGGAGGAGAATTAATTGCTAGTGTAAACCAGGCCTAATCACCCTAATGTTCCTATAGGTACATATAATAGTTAAGCCGAACGCCTACGCTATGCGATTTACGGCTTAGGTGCATGTTATTTACGAAGCCAATGGAAAGGCCGAGTGAGAAACATGCATGAACCACATCGATTATGCCACTGATTGATTTCCTTTTTACTGACACATCCAAATCGTTTTAACATACATCGGCAAATTAAAATCGTAGCGTGCGCCCCGGGTTTTAGTATACTGCATGCTAATATTTTGTCAGCTCACTGTCAATAACATGTCAATCGTGGCTCACACTGCAATGATACGGTCCAGTCGTGTAATATTTCAAAATAAGAGCGCCAATTGTCATTTGCTGAATGAATATATACGACCATGCATATATAACCAGTAGATATATATTAGCTATAAAACGGATACTTAATATTTATACAAATTATCAATTTGACTCGTCAGATATTTGCTGAGCATATGCCTTAGTTCACACAAGGTCACCGTACACACATCAATGTGCGCATACATGTTTGAACTTGCCTTTTCTATTGAGAATAGCTTCCGGTAAGTCAATTAAAAAAAGTCAGCAAAAAGACTATTATTTTAATGAGAACAGGACAAATCCTGACCCAGTGTTGTACCTACCTGGCCACAACAGGTTGAACGGTGAAGAATAATGAAGCTGAAGACATTGATTTTATTTTGTGCAATTGTTTCACATCTTTTTCACTTTGTTAAGACACAAAGTAAGTGATCTGGTTCAACAATTCAATACTTTTAAATACTTGTATATATAGATATATAAAATAGTTATAGTTTAAAAACACGCCACTGAGAGGCGATCATCAGTATAGACTGCTCCACTGACAACCTTTTGGTATCGAACACTTCGAGAAAAGTCAATATCAATACATTAATTGCCATAAAGGAAATCCCTATACATACAAGCATACGATACGGTCTGTATCTTTAGTAATAATAGTAACAATATTTAGTATATAAATATATGTGTAATTCTATGGGAAAAAGTATATATACACTTTCACTTTATTGTCCAGTATGTTATCAGGCTACACACTCGTTTTGTATTTCATATATATTATTGCATGCAACTATTATGCATGTTTATGTATATGTATATATAGTTTTTTTACATGCAAAAACACACAAAGTCATTCATGTGCTATATGCTTTAGGGCAATCGATTCATAGCCTTATTGGGCCAACTGTGACCAAAAATGAGCTGAGACAGATTCAAAGATCGATCTAAACTACGCAAGACGTCACCAAGGAACCGGCCTCGGATCGGTTTTCGAGTTTCGTTTGGGAGACTGATAAATTACCACATAGGATATGGGCTATAGGCTATCAACTAGGGTTACGTGGAGGAATGCTCGCCGAGAACCTTTTGAATAATTATAGACCTCCAATGCAACTGAAATTTGACATTCTTAGCTTGTGTTCACTTTTAACTTCCTTTCAGTGTCAATACTAGTTTATCTGAATATCAGCTTAAATTAAATTAGTTAGATATTTACCTGAAATTACTCAAGCACTAATGTAAGTTGGTGCATGTGTATCTAATTCTATAAGGAATGATGAAAAAAATAGGCACATATTATTATGGCACAATCATATAAACATATTGAAACGACTCATAATATTCTATATGATGGAGAGCATCAGCCAGGTGTGTGACACGTATTCCCCCAATTAATGAAATAAATGGCATGAAAAGTTGTACTATTGCATTTTTAATTAAAGATTATCATTTCATACATTTATTCAAAGACAAGTTCTTTAATATCAATTAAATCTGATACTTTATTGCGAAAACGTGGATTAAAAATAGACAGCTTGACCTTGGATTAATTATTATTGTTTCGATGACGAAATCCACTTATACTGTCTCATGAATGGTCAAAGCCTGATATGCTGCATGGCTATCCCTAATCAATATTTAACGAAATGGCAAAATTGACCATGAAACTGAATCGATCAAGTATTGTATGAGAGAAACTTAAAATAGTCTAATGTGTTTTTTTTTTCATAGAACAAGTTAAAACAAGAATTAACAATCTGGCAACGTTGCATCAATTTAATTCAATCAGTTCCATATCGCAAGACAATCATGCATAATTATACTTCCTTTCGCTGGAGAATATTCGCTGACACTTTCGGCTCACTTAGCACTATCAAGAAAACTTTACTTTTGGTCTTTTCAGATTATTTAAAACATGATTCCTCTGCAGGAAAAAAAATCCGGCTGGCGATAGCTAGCTATTGTTTATATTGTCAAAATGTGTATAGACTTGCATGTATTCACTACATGAAGTCGCCAGGTTGCCTCTGTAGTCTCAATTCATCTGATGATTCCTCTTGGGTGAAACAGGCTGTAGTGGTAACTTTTTGAGGCTTGTATGTATTCTATATTTTCGGATTTGCCCTTCTCTGAACAATGCAGATATGAAGAATCAGTATTAGTATCTCTGCATATATGAGGGACCGGTCATTATTTATGGCCGGGGGGGGGGGGCACTGAGGAGAAACATTTTCTTGGGCAAATATTTTAGTGACCCAACCTTCAAAAAAAATGTTTTTCTCCACCCAACTCCAGCATTCATTCAAAAATCTTTGACCCACCCTAACTTAATTTTATCAATTTACTTATTTAAAAGCTAAATTGACTTATTTGAGTTTTTGAGAGAACAAAAAAGCCAACAAGTATGAACTCTATCAAATTATCATGACTGTTATGGCAGGTTCAAATGGAATATTTTGCAAATCGATATATATCCAAGGAACTAGATTCTGTTCCGAAATATCATATACTTGAACCGACCTGACCGCGTAGCTCAGTTGGCAGAGCATTGGGCTGGTATTCCAAAGGTCGTATGTTCGATTCCCACCGTGGCCATGCAGGCATATTTTTCAAGCTTGCCCGGTGTGGATACACATTCAGAGTAACATCATAAGCATCACTGAATTTTTAGTCAGTCATTACTAAGAGGCGTGGGAAACTGTCTCTAACTATCTTTTTAAATATCGTTGAAGATTTGAAAAGGCATTCTTTCTCTATGTTTAAGCTTGCTTATCGATGGGTCTCGGATTGAGAAACGATATATTTCAAAATTAACAATTTTGAAATATAGTCATCCAAGACATAATCAAGTGGCAGTTTTGAGCGCTTGATGATTCTCATATAAATAATTATTAGCCTGATACCATTTATTTATTTATTTATTTATTATATAGCCTTACAATCAATTATACAGGACTGTTACAGTCCCAAATTAAGTTCTATCGTATATAAATACATTATACACATGCAGGATTAATTAAGAAATATATAAATAAGATTTTGGCGTTGTCTGTTCTGTTATAGCAGATGACGTCATGATGTGGGAAAAACAAAAAAGTGACTCACGAGCCGCCGAGGAGAGTGAAAAAGTCGAAAGTTTGCAAATATCACGCGTGCACCTTACAGTTACGTCACGTGTGATGTATCTGTCTCTAATAAATCATGGCTATCGACAAATGAAAGCGCTTGAATTATTAACGTTACTACTGTATATAATACGCCATACACCATAGTGTATACTGTGTATTCTCAGGGAATAAGCCGAGATTTTTGCTTTTCCAGCTTGCGCCGTCATCAATAGTAGTTTTGTTGAACAATAGTTGCCATTGTCATGGAAGCTTGGTGATATTGTCCCATTGCTGAGAAGAATATCCCTCACACCATCTATTTCAAAGGTTGCTGAGGAGTTCGTAGTAGCAAGAGGCATATTGGTCCCACAATTTGTGTGATATCGAGCCTGAACAATTTGGGGCGATTCCAAAAGGAAATCGATGGAACAGGAGTCGCTGTAAGAAGTCATGCTCTTTGACTATCGAAAGGCATTCGATCCTGCCGATCACCTCACTTTGGCGGATAAGATTACCAACAACCTATCCCAAAGGCTATTTATTATTCACTGGACAATCGATTTTTTGATGAACAGTAAACAGCGCGTAAAATGTACCATACTTGAAGCATAGCCGAAATCATATCTCATCATTTGCACCTGTTATTTATTCTAATTTGTATTAAATTTTTACAGATATAACTCTCAGGATTCAAGGATCCAATGGCTATGGACGTGTGGAAATATTACACAATGGGCAATGGGGAACAATTTGTGATGATAGTTGGGATATAAATGACGCTAGGGTTGTATGTCGTCAACTTGGTTATCCATATGCTGTAAAAGCTCTTCAAGGAGGTCAGGTCCCCCCTGGCAATGGACAGATATGGTTAGATGATGTCCGTTGCACTGGTAGTGAACGAAATTTGACCAATTGTCATCATCAAGGATGGGGAACTCATAATTGTCGCCATGGTGAGGACGCTGGAGTTGAATGTTCAACAGGTAATTTAAAATTAAGTCATTTCCTATCATGATGTCATATGACAAAGTGTCAACTGCCCAGTAGATTTTCATCCTAGGTATGGCGGCCAGTGCCGTAGCTAGGATTTATAGTTGGCGGGGTGTAAGCCAAAAATTTCCGAATGACGACCGAATTGCCGTAATTTTCCGAATGGCCACCCCATTTTCCGAATGGCCACCCCATTTTCCGAATATGTCAAAAGTTCCTCCTGATGGCGGCACACAGAGAGCTGTTTTGATACAACCACATGGAGATTTTGTATAGACATATTTGTATTTATACTTATTGACATATTCAATAGGACATGATCGGGTTCCCAGTGGTTATAAGTATTGTCAAATTTTCAAAAAGATTGTTTGATCGGAGAAATATGTTTACGGTCACGATCGGACAAATATTTACCGAATCACCGATGTGAATGCGTGTGCCTAGTGGTTTATAAGGTTCAAATGAACAACACTGTAAATCCAGAAAATTCCAGTTCAAATTAAAATAAAATAACTACTAAATTATATTATTACTTTATTTGCCAAGTATTTGAACTGCATGGAATTTGCTGGATGTCCATAAGGATTTTGCAAATAAATTATGTAGATGTTCAAGGAGTTAATTGAACTCCCGCTAGAGTTATTTTGAAGCACATTTTTAAACTGCAAATGAAGAGTAAAAATTTGTTCACAACAGCTTGAGTTTGCTTTGTTTCTCACGTGCACGCTATGATAGGAAAGTTGAGCTACAGCCAACAGTCAACTTTCTTCGCCTGCGCGTGGGAGGAAGACTTCAAATTGCCTCGATCAGTCCTTATTAAACCAAGCAAGCGTCATAACATGAATGTGTCGTTGGTTGAAATTGTTATAAAAAGCGAAAGACGTTTTATTTTCGTGGTTCCGAAAAGTTCCAAGCGGGTATCAAACTGACCTACTGATCTCCGGCTGGTATTAATGAAGAAAAACAAGACAATAAGACAATAGTTAAATCGAGCCTGGGTACGAGGTTGTAGTTAAATTTATTTTTGTTGCCTTTTTTGTGTTACGGCGTCCTTTTTCTCCAGTAAAGATGACAAATCGCTTTCCGATAGCTCGGCAAAACGAGACATGTTGACATTTCAAAAGAGAAAACGATATTTTTTAATTTAACTGATGAATCGCTTTCAAAGTGCGCATGCTCAATGAAGTTTTTGCACCTGATCGATATTTGCACACAATTATTTGCAGGTGAATTAACCAATCAAAATTGAGAATACTATTGATAAAGTGAATGATAATATTGGAAAGTGGGCTGCCATCTACGTTGAAATCACCAAATAAACAGCTTATGCACACATTTCCCCACTTCGTCGTAAGTTTACAGAGCAGATTTTATACCTTGGTATATTGATCTTTATCTTTGATGTGAACATTTATTCTTCTAGTTTGATCCTGTCGTAAGTCTTTTACCAGCAAACCATCGACAATATTTCGTTTTAGCGTTGTCTTTTCCTTTATGTTGGCTTCCCGTTACTTTTGTTTTAAATACTTTGATAGCGTTAAAATAGTTATAGTTCCTTAAGAGCCAGTGTCATAGCCAAAAGACTTACCATTAACGTCCTTGTGATTGTATTGAGATAGAGCAATTACTGAGGATATCGATTTAGAAAGCGTTATCTGTACCTTCTCAAAGTTGTAGACAAGATATGTTGTTTACGTCCAACACGCATAATATTACATATCAAACTCAAAATGATTCGAGCAAAACGGTCTTTTGTTGAAAGGAAGATTGGTTAATAGAAATTGTTCCTTTTGAATGACAAAATCGTTTGTCGTCATCGATCAGTGTCTTTGAACATTGAAAAAATTTGTCGTGAAATTAGTGAAGATAAAATAGCAGTTTGTGTGAAAACTGCGTGTCTACGGAGCGGGAACTTTTCGGATTTGAACTCAGCGTGCTTGAAAGTGTTAGGGACCGGTCATTAGGGAGCTTAAGATCTACAACGCGAATTTGTGACGCGGACGTGCTTACCTAAGCCTAGTTTTTGAGTGTAAGCCTAGTCAGAGTTGTCAGAGTTTATTTCTTTGAGATTTGTGACACTGTGATGACACGTTAACAGCCATATGAAATGATAGAAACCAGGCTTTATAGACTATTGTTATGAATGCACATTTTCCCGCCAAAACTACCATCCGAGACGACGTGATATTTGCAAAGATTCGTCGTCATAGAAGTCGTAAAAACTTATGATAAAAAATATCTTCTTAATATATTGCTAGCCTCTGTTATGTTGTACATTTTTTCCAGTATAATTTCATTTTATTTACTGCGATACAAATATTTTAATGGAATTTGCCATCGTTTTAAAATAAAACTTGTTTAATGCGACGTCCGCGTCGTAAGTTCGCGTTGTAGATCTTAAGCTCGCTATTAATAATGGGAGGGGGCGGGGCGGTGGATGATAAATACCAAGTATTGAACATTTTTTAGAGCCGCCCCAATCGGAACACCTTTATTTTAAAGACGCACCCATTGGGTTAGGTTAAAATGCGGAAGCGGATGCGGAACGGATATAGGGTTAAAATGCGGAACGGATATGGCGTTAAAATGCGGAGCGGAACGGATATGGGGTTAAAATGCGGAACGGAACGGATATGGGGTTAAAATGCGGAACGGAACGGATATGGGGTTAAAATGCGGAACGGAACGGATATGGGGTTAAAATGCGGAACGGAACGGATTTGGGGTTAAAA
>CACRXK020015249.1:0-10834 GCA_902702795.2 Paramuricea clavata
AAAACAATAAATATTTGCGTAGTTTTGTCATAAATCATAAAAATACAATAAATACAATATATTTAGTTATGTTTCTGTGGTGGCGAACATATTCGTGAAAATATTCAACCCCCCCTGTCATGTGTCCACGAGAAGTTTTCGCGAAGATTGCGCGTGACTTTCAAATGATTTGTTTTTTATTTTGAACCCAAATGGTATACGGGATGGTTTTTCGTCCCAAATGGGACAAATTTTGTCAACTTTTCGATTGGGTCTGTTCTACAATGAAGTACTCTTGGATACTGTAATCTAAATACATATGAGAATGGAGAAGTGGCATTTATCGAACAGAGAAGCGGCGAGCCATTAAAATGGCGGCAATTTGACGAAATATCGAAGGACATAATATCGAAGATAAAATACACTGCACAGTTCCAAAACTTCATGAAACTTGGGTGAAATACTCTTTAGCCGTTTATGATTAAGTAAAAGTACAACGACTGGATTATATTTGCGAGACTCGGCGATAAAAAGCAAACAAGACGTCAAAATATGGCTGAAATCGTGTTTTCGTGGGGGGTAAGTGAAGTAAAATGTATTATATTAAAAGAAAACAATGACAATCCTTATGAAATCCACAATAATTATATTGAACTAAGCATAGTTTTTCATCCCATGATAATTTTTTTTAGGAAATAAGAAAATTGAATTTCTGCCAGGCATATTAGTTATTTTGTGCATAATCAGCATTTTAACTGGGGTGGTGCATGGTCATTTTCTGGTAAAATATTATACTTAGACAAATTTTTCCTTCCAATAACCACCCCTAAAAGCAACCCTTCTAAACACTACAAGCTCTTCAGAAAGGCTATTGCTTTTCCTTTTCAGAAGTTAGAGCTATGTCGACACTGCCGTTTCAGGGCGGGGTCATTTTCAGGACTTTCGCCCCGGATTCAGGTTTTCGCACATATGCCATGTTGACCGCCATGGTCATTTTACCCTAAAACAGTTGAGATTACCTGTCCTAAATTAATCGCATACAAACTCATATACAGGTCCTAGACTAGAGGTCCCTTGCGTTTCGCTTTATGTTCGCACATGGACTGAGTCCAAATGTCTATATAAACAAAGGCATCGTCAGCGACAATACCGACCAAGATCACGGAGGTGAGAATAATCAAAAACGGGAAAAACGTCATGCCAAGCACAATGGTATACATGAAATAAGCTATAACTAAACTTGACACTACAATAAGTTCAACCAAGGATGTGACAAGGAATGAACGAGTGTACACCCAGAGAATAATCATAATAATGAGCATTACAATTGCAGCGAGATATAAATCAGCCAACATAAGTTCGTTGAAGATTTCAGACTTCAGTTTACTCAGTTCATATCCGGATAGTACAACATTACCGTCGCTTACAGTATGTCACCATCTTTCAGATATGATTTATAAATACCAACTTGAAAATGTTCGTTTTCTTTAACAGGAACAAGTACAAGGCTATAGCGAAGGAATAGGCTGGAATTCGACCCATCAGACAAGAAATATCTATCAGTAAGATAATGAAATATGTTGTAAACCGCATTGAACGTTGTGCAAGTGTCTGGAACTTGGCTACATCTTCCTACTCCTTTTCCATTCTTCGCAAAATCCCAACAGTCAGATTTCAACGTGCCGTCATGGTAGTATTTGGAACATATCGCCATGCAGTTGACTATTTGCTTTTTTCACTTCAGTTTTATGTATATTTAAACACGAGGGATTACCATTTAAAAGTGCAGTGTAATGTCCCACAGACCAACTGGGGCAACAATGCTGCGTCTCATTCTCTTTGTGACAATATTCTTCAAAGTTTTTGTATTTGCGAACTATCCTCTGTTCTAAACGGTAAATGGATTTTAAGTTCTCCGCTGTCAGTAAGTTTTGTCCATTCTTAGTACTAAAATATAAACACAAGTTTTACTGTCAGAATAGCCTGATTAAATTTTTGTTCTTTACTGCATATTGCAGGAGCGTCTCCAATCTCCTGTTCGCCTATTGGACACTTTATTCCACATCTAACAGGAACTCTAGTGATTTCGCGTCTGTGTTTTCTAGAAAAAAGGTTAACTTGACTTCGTCAACGATCACTGAATATCGTACCTCATACTTCAAATCCCTTGAAAAAACCTCACAGAAATAATGTTATATTCTTGGCGTGACTTTCCAGTAATTGACTTTGGAGTTTAATAAATTTGAAACATCTCACGTCAATTAAGGCCTCCTTTTTTTTCCAAAACCATAGAAGAGTGATTTGAAACATACCAAACATTTTGCCGGAGTTCTCGGACCATTAGGATTCCCAATCAAACGCTGCAATTTTGAAAAGACGTACCTTGAAAGGCTTAGTGAAGTCCGGTATTGGCTGTGCTCCAAGCTGTAGAATAAAACTAAAACTTCCCGATAAAATCACCAACACTGCATGTGATCAATACGAGAAGAATATATGGATGCTTCACAATAAATGTAGCATATCTTGCGTACCTGAGAAGGAATATATACATGTATGTAAGCGTTTTTGGCTAAATGCTCGAAAGAATATAGATAGCTTATTTATTTAAAGGGCCTAGTTTTGTTTTTCTTCAAGATTACCACCACAACCTGTTTCATCCAATGAATGAAACTTAACGGGATTGACAAATTTTGAAACGTGAGCGGCTTAAACGTTTGTGACCATTCAAACATTAGGTTACTTACTTGGAATTTGACTTTTGTGCTTACAGAACAAAACTGCTTTCAAACTTTGTTTAGTTGTTGTATTCTTATTCCGTTAGTATGTCCCATTGTTCGTATATATTAATACGTTAGTAACTGTTGATAACTAATCCTGCTACAAACGTTTATTAAGTAACAAACAAGGATTGGTTGTTTTCTTCTTCAGTGATACAAAGTTTTACTTTCAAACATAAATTGCATCTTTTTGAATCTCCCGAGTAAGAACTTGCGTGCTTTATTAAGATTTATACGGCCAAGATACGTTGAAATCTTGATTATCTTTATTTAACTTCCAAAGAGATTTCGAAAGACAATTAAATTTAAGAATCATTTGACTACTTTTCGTTTTGATGAGATTTACCTCTAGAGATTTACTGTGGTTTCGATATTGTTCTTCTGAATGTGTTTGCTGCCATTCCAATGTAGTCCATATCTCGCGCTCAAGGCCGACGACAGCCAACCACGGGTCCCGGGACAAAATGACGATTGGTGAATACGGGCCCCCTGTCCCTCTCGACTCTCCCGCTGGCTATTTTTAATCGCAATCAACGAGAGAATTGCCAGCGAATTACTTGCAAGAAATCGCCGCATAACTGATAAAAACGCAATGTGAACGATGTTCAGCTAACTGTTTTTGCTGAAAAAACGATCGAAAAATAATTTATTTCACAAGTGGTACGTTTTACGCTCGATGACGACGATCAGCGGATAGTGTGTAAGTAGTAAAGGAATACCAAATGGTTTTCCGTGCAGGATTGCGTGATCCATGCACGAGGGATGCCGCGAGACTTTCGGAAAGTGTAAAAATACGCTTTCCGAATGTCGAGCAACATCCCAAGTGCATGGATCACGCTATCCTGCTTGGGAAACCATTTGGTAATTGTTTTATAAAATAACTACAGTGAACCAATGACATTTTGAGAATCTCGCGAAAATCCCCGCGAAGGCATTTTAATTCCTCGTGCAGGATTAAAGGAATACCGAATGGTTTTCCGTGCAGGATTGCGTGATCCATGCACGCGGGATGTTGCGAGACTTTCGGAAAGCGTGATTACTCTTTATTGCCTGATACAGTAAGATTTTCTTTGCCTGGCTTTTGCCGTTTGACGAAAAGTTGTTTCGGAGTTGTTTTTAACATGGAACTGTTCTGTGAGGGAGAGGGGTGACGAAATTTATTTTGTCAATGTGCATTAACTTTGTATAATATTGGCTGGAATGGACGCAAGGGTTGTGTCCAACGTTGTACTTGTACCAATAGATTGCAGCAAATCTTGCCATCAGCGTACGAGACAAGGAGGGCAAGCAATTTTTCACCCTCCCCAGGAAAGAACAAGGAAATTTGGACAAATGGTAAGAAAATTTGATCAAATTTATCGAATTTGAATTTATCGAATTTGATCAAATTTGATCAAATCTTCCAGTCACCGCCAGAAAGGGTCAGCATGCACCGTACGCTTATGCTCATTTTCCATTCGGTTATTTCGCCGCCGCTGGCGAAACATTTTGACAAAGAAATCATTTTTTTACATTCATTCGCCGCTGAAGAAATTTATTCTCCTGCTACAGTTGCTTAAAATTTTCAACTTCTGTTTGACCTTTCGTTGACGGCGCGAAAGAACAACAAATGAACTTTTTCGGTGGCGAAATTTTTCGCCAGCGGGGGCGAAATACGTGAGTGGAAAACGGGCTTTACGAGTTCACAGTAGCGGTGCACTCAATCCAAGCTAATACTATACAGGGTGTATAAAATAAAACGTCCCGGATGGGAAATTTCCTCAAACTCAGATATTCCGCAAAGTTTGGGATATTTTGTGTAACCAAGGCAAATTAGGAGTCTTTGGGTATGTGCAGGACAAAAAAATATTTTCGAAAGTAAATTTATGCTACCAGAGGGGGTGCTTCTTATCGTCAAGCTAAAATTGGGATATTATTCAACTGGTTACAGGTATGAACGGTGTTTAATAAACTGTCAAAGTTTCACGAAGAATGGTGCTTATTAAAAGGAACGCGAAACCCCTAAAGTTGCCACATCCATTACGCGCAGTTGATTCAAGGCATAATTGATTTTAGCGTGACCGATCTCATGCAAGGATGGGCACATGAATTCGGCACATGAAACAATGGGCACATGAAACAATTGAACACATAAAAAAGCGATTTAATAAGCAGTTGTTTTGATTCATTATGCTAGTCCTCAAAACTAACGAACCAAAACAACTGCTTATTAAATCGCTTTTTTATATTGTTTGCTTAAATTTATTCATGTGCCCATCCTTGCATGAGATCGGTCACGCTAAAATCAATTATGCGTTGAATCAACTGCGCGTAATGGAAAATGTGGCAACTTTAGGGGTTTCGAGTTCCTTTTAATAAGCACCATTTTTTGTGAAACTTTGACAGTTTATTAATTAAACATCGTTCATACTTGTAACCAGTTGAATGATATCCCAATTTTAGCTTGAAAGTTTTGTGCGCAAGCCGTTTCAAACTTGGACGATAAGAAGCACCCCCCGCTGGTAGCATAAATTTACTTTCGAAAATATTTTTTTGTCCTGCACATACCAAAAGACTCCTAATTTGCCTTGGTTTGAGGAAATTTCCCATTTGGGACGTTTTTTTTATACACCCTGTATAGCGCAACTTTCAGATTTTTCGTTCTATGCTTCCTTTTGGACGTACTTATTTCAATTTTAATATGCAAATTGTCTTACATTACGTCACGTGTATCCTGCCCCTGTATCTAATGAAAACGCTTCGTTGAAAAGTTGTTTAATGAGATTCGTGTGTGTAAAATTTTTATTAACTTCATTCCAGATAAACCTTAACTGCTTATATTAAATATACATAAGAAGAAGCAGGCATAAAAGCAAATACATATATGTATTGTTACATGGACAATTCAATGTTGAAGTACAAACTCACACATATTAGTTACTTAAACATAAAATGTCCAGAAATGGAGTAAATTCTTCCAAAATTCTCAGCCGGCTGCCGAAGTATCACATGCTTCCTCGACAAGATTATTGGCAATCAAATCTAAATATTCAAAAGCTGTTTCAAACATCAAAGGTGCAGCACTATCACTATCTCTGCTTGCCATTTCTCTCAATTTTTCACGAAAGTTGTCAATTGTTTCTCTTTCTCCCATTCCCACGGTAATAACTTTCACTCCATCGTCTTTCAGCTTTTTTGCTTGTTCAACTTGTTTTCCTTGTTTATCCGTAGCTTGCCCATCGGTGAACAGCAGAAGGACGTTGGGAGCATCAATGCGATCAATGCCTTCCCCATTGAAAATCTGTGAATATTAAAATAGAATTTCATTGTATGATGATGAGCAAGGCTTTCACTTCGAAAATCGCGGGGTAGATTCTCGCTTCAGAATCGTGTGAAAAGAGTTCAACGCTCTGCCGAAAGTCGCGGGTTTTCTCTGGGCGCTCCAGTTTCCACCCACAAGGAAAGTTGACAGGGTAAACATAGTAATGAAAGTACTGTCGCAATCATTGTTGTACAGTACCTATAAATATTCTAGGCTAAATAGGTGAAGTAATATATTAAGTAAGTCAGTGTAATACTTGATATATAATCTGTCACTCAAAAGTCTTGATGAAGAGTGAGCTGAATAATGGTATGTACATCTCTATGTATGTATACATAATTGCTTTTTCCTAACTCTACTCTTTCCTTGAAATCGATCTGCATGTTGCATATCTTTAATCATACTGTATATATTGCTTAGGTTTATGACATATTAGTTTGACATACATGTATTGTTATGATTTATGTAATATTTCAATCCTAATGTGAGAACTAGCAAAGACTTATCGTCCGGGGGAGTCATGCACCATTTCAAAGCATTGACATGCATGTTTCGATCGGAACATGCACGTTTTCAGCTTGAATTGAATTGAGCGTGATGTAAACATTCTGTAAAATTGGGCGAAGCACTTTTCAATCCACCACTATACCTAGACATTTTTACCAAGGCTATTAAGCAGCTCAATTAAATTAGTTAGTAATCGGAGATCTTAAGCACAGAGATCTTATCAACCTTGTACCCAGGCTCTTACCTTCGCTCGCCCTCCCGCTGCGGAACGACCTTCGTTGGGGCTGGTCACGTGACACCCCAAAATCTGGGGTGTTTTCAATTAGCGTTTTAATTTAAAAACACTCAGGGAGGAGTGGCAAGGGAACATGCCGATGCTGTCAAATGTAAAAATAAACAATGCAAAGGCACGCCTATTAGCACACTTTTATCGTTACTAAAAATATATTGTAATCTCGAGCAGTTCAATTTCATTTTACAGTCGTTCCAATAGAAGCGTTCCGAAAAATGTTTACCAGTTCATTTTCTAACTTCGAGGAGTTCCCCTCAATAATTTGATACGTTCCTTAAAAAGTTCCTAACTTCCTGTTTCATTGACCAATCAAATTTTATATCTTATTTTTGAGCAATCTGATTGGTCAATGAAACAGGAAGTTAGGAACCTTTTAAGGAACTTATCAAATTATTGAGGGGAACTCCTCGAAGTTAGGAAATGAACTGATCAACATTTTTCGGAACGCTTCTATTGGCACAACTGCAAAATGAAATTGACTCAGGGGCGGCGGAACATATTTTATTTTTTGGGGGGGGGCAAATTTTTTTGGGGGATTAAAATTTTCTCCCCCCCCCCCCTCTGGACACATACAAAAAAGGCGCGAAAAAAATTTTTCAGGACCTATAACAAAAAAATTTTCCGAACATACACATTTTTTAATTAAACAAAATATTGCAAATTTTTCCCCTTATACCTAAATTTTCCAAAACTACCCTAAATTTTTCCTTAATTATCAAAATGTTTCCAGAAAAAACAAAATTTTCTGGGGGGCTAAGCCCCCCACTTTTACTTCTGGGGGGGGGGGCTTTAGTCCCCCTAGCCCCCCTGTTCCGCCGCCACTGTGCCCACTTCATTGTGTGATTCTCCTTTTATTCCTCTTTTGTTGGACTAATATTTTCCAAACAAAGTGTTAATGGTGAAATTTGTAATAAATATTAGTTTTTGATCAGTGTCACTCAAATATTTTAGTTTCTTTCCTTCCTATCCAACTTGGATCAGTTAGATAATTTGCCGACTACCTGATGATTGGAGGTGTTCCAACACCCACACCCATCCACCACCCACCCGTTTAGCACCACCGTTGAGTGTTCTGACTTTTATAAGATGGAATTTCGAGAATGTGAGAGGATACGAGAAAGCAGGCAGATGCGGCCTTTTCAACAAGGTTTACTTTTTACTAATGATCATGCAAAAGGGCCCAGTTCATCTGAGAATCTTGCTTCGCTACTGGGGCAAACAAAGGCCCACTGCGGTAAATGCCCCAGTAGTTATTATATACCTTATTATAGGAAATTAACGATGCACTTTATTAACGCGACATAAATTAACGCGACATCAAATTAACTCGGATTGCTTCTTGGTCTTTTAAAACATGATTATATTAACGCGATTCTGATCTCCATGGTTGACAAATTAATTAAATTAACGCGAATCGGAAAATATAGACACAACAATAACAAGGGTTTAATGTTAAGAGGAGCACTGATGTTTTTAGTTTACGTTAATATGCTGTATTTTGATATTAAAAGAGTTAGTGTTATATAAAACAAATCTAGGTATTTTTAACTAACGATAAATGAAAATTACATACTTAAAATTAACGATCACATAAATTAACATTAATTAAATTAACGCGAATTTTTAAAATCCGGGTTAATAAAGTGCATCGTTAATTTCCTATAATAAGGTAGTTAAAAAATGCCCTGGTTATTCTTTTGCTTGATTCATGCATGGAGGCTATATATTAACTGCCCCAAAAAGGACAGCGCATGCATGTGTGTTGCCCGAGGCAGAGGATTATTACATTCACCTGAGAATTTTTGTACTTTACTACCTATACTATAGTCTATACTCACTCTCCTAAAGTTTTCAATAAAAACGATGACGCGCGGATGAACTACATTCAAAGATAAATCACAGATTATTACCTAAAGATTATTACCTTTTATTACCTAAAGTAGACATTCTATCTGTTTAGCTAGAGGCCAAATGTTTCACATTGATATTGCCATTGGCTTACATACTTGTGATATAGTTACTTTTGAAAATTATCAGCCTTCATTCCTTCAACAAAGTAAGACGCGTACAGTTTCAAGTAAATCGGTTCAAAGCCTATCAACATTTGCAAACAACAATTAGCAAATCTTATGGCATTTTTTTTATAGAAACATTAGAAATATAAAAACAGTATTTAGAACAACTGTCAACTGACCTCTAGTGACCGATTTGATACGAAACATCTTCAAAGCATGCGATTTTCTAGCTTTAATTGTTGACTTGACTGTTGACAAAATTTTAAAATGTTTTAAATTGTAATTAAAAAGCAAATAGAAAAACACAAAAATTAACAGGCATTTCAAACCATGCATCGAAAAAATGACGAAATATAATTTAGATCACTCTGATCCACTCCTTGTAATGGAAGTGTAACGTTTTTTGTGGAAGCATGCAATTTGAAACTCTGCCCTCCCCCCTTAGCCAATATATTTTTGTAAATTCACGTGACCAGCCCCAACCAGGGTCTTTTACATAGGTAAGACCCTGGTACGAGGTTGAGATCTTATGCACAATTTCTTGTCTATTAATTAAAGTGTATCCTATATAGGATGGATTTTCGTTTGGTATTGCAGGAAGAGCTCGCAGTTTTTGACTAAAGTGTATTATTAATCTGCTTAGGTGCTGAAAGATGTTTCATGTAATATCCTATTTAGAAACCAGCATTATAAGAAGTCATGTTAAAGAGAAGCTATAGTAGACAGAAACGGTCTAATACAGCTTCGCAAATACATAAAATAATGTTGTAAAAGTTGACGTGAAAACCTTACCTCTTCTCTGCTTCTGCGTAACGCATCACCAGTGGAGGTTCCTGAATTAAGATATTCCATTCCCTGAACGCCTTGGTTCACTTCCTGCAGCGTTTCCTTTTCACCAAGATTGAATTCAATTTTTGTTTCACTAGATTTACCAAACTGCATTAACGCTACTCGAGTCTTCTCCAGTCCAATATCAAACCTTGTATTGAGCTTTTGAATAAATTGTTTCACTTTTGCAAAATTTTTTTTCTGGACACTACCAGATCCATCAACGACCAAGAGAATATCAAGTTTGTTCTCCTTGCACTTTGCCTTTTCAAAATACGATTACGCAATTTATTATATACATGACAAAATTACTGCAATCTGATTGGTTAAGAGGAGTGCAATTATTTCATTAATTGCACTCTCCAGGAGTGCAATTAATGATTTTCGTGATGGCTGGGGGGAGCGGGAAATCAAAACAACAAAATCCAATATGGCGGCGAAATTTAGCTAATTATTTCTAACAAATGTGGACGAATTTAACTGAATTTTGGCACAAGAATGAGTTTAAGAAACATTGTATGGCAAGAAGAGCCTGTGGAAAATACCTGGAAACATTTTTAAGAAATAATCTTGGCGGGATGCAGCGAAACGTGACTATGTAAGTTTGAAATTCAATTTATAAAGATTTTCTTAGTCTAAAATATGTTGTTTGAATTTGAATCTTGTGTTCTAGTTTAAGTTATGTGCCTTTGTGAGTTTATAATCATTTTCCAAGTTTGTTTATACTAAATTGCTTACAAAGGAATTAAAAACTCTTGACAAAATGCAGTTGAAATATAAAGAAAGCGATTTTGTCATGCATATAATAAATAAATAATCACACGGGCAAGTCGTGCAATTAATGATTAACACTACTCGTGATATTTGAAAAATGTGCCAAATTGCACTCGCCTCGGCGGCTCGTGCAATTTTAGCACATTTTCAAATATCACTCGTAGTGTTAATCATTAATTGCACTCCTTCCCGTGTGATTACCTATACTAATTGCGCCTGCATGCAAAATTTGTTATCAAATTCGTTAGCCTTTAATATTTTTAAACCACCGGCAAAATTGAAGGAAATAATCAAGTTTGCGAAGAGTTTTAGATTCTGAAACGTTCTATCCGCGAGAAGACAACTGTGCACAAGCAACTGG
>CACRXK020015250.1:0-12366 GCA_902702795.2 Paramuricea clavata
TCATGATATAACAATATTCTAAAGTTGTTTAAACAGCTGGTAACAAGCTTGTTGATATTATCAGACTTGTAGCAAGGTTGTTCCAACAAGTTCGATACAGTCCTAATATAACAATATTGTATACAAGTTGTTAACAGCTTGTAACAAGCTTGTTGATATTATCAAACTTGTAGCAAGGTTGTTCGAACAAGTCTGATGCAAGCATGATATAACAATATTGTACAAGTTGATTAAACAGCTTGTAACAAGCTTGTTGATATTATCAGACTTGTAGCAGGGTTGTTCCAACAAGTCTGATACAGTCATGATATAACAATATTGTATACAAGTTGTTAACAGCTTGTAACAAGCTTGTTGATATTATCAGACTTGTAGCAAGGTTGTTTCAACAAGTCCGATACAGTCATGATATAAGAATATTGTATTCAAGTTGTTAACAGCTTGTAACAAGCTTGTTGATATTATCAGACTTGTAGCAAGATTGTTCCAACAAGTCTGATACATTCATGATATAACAGTATTGTACAAGTTGTTTAAACAGCTTGTAACAACCTTGTTGATACTATCAGTCTTGCAGGAAAATTGTTCCAACATGTCCGATACAGTCATGATATAACAATATTCTACAAGTTGATTAAACAGGTTGTAACAACCTTGTTGATACAATCAGTTTTGCAGGAAGATTGTACCAACATGTCCGATACAGTCATGATATAGCAATATTGTACAGGTTGAGTAAACAGCTTGTAACAAGGTTGTTGATATTATCAGACTTGTAGCAACATTGTTCCAACAAGTCTGATACATTCATGATATAACAGTATTGTACAAGTTGTTTAAACAGCTTGTAACAAGCTTGTTGATATTATCAGACTTGTAGCAAGGTTGTTCCGACAAGTCGATACATTCATGATATAACAATATTGTACAAGTTGTTTAAACAGCTTGTAACAAGCTTGTTGATATTATCGGGCTTGTTGCCAGATTGTTCCAACCAATCCGATAAGGTCGTGATATAACAATATTGTACAAGTTGATTAAACAGCTTGTAACAAGCTTGTTGATATTATCAGACTTGTAGCAAGGTTGTTCCAACAAGTCTGATACAGTCATGATATCACAATATTGTACAAGTTGTTTAAACAGCTTGTAACAAGCTTGTTGATATTATCAGACTTGTAGCAAGGTTGTTCCAACAAGTCTGATACAGTCATGATATAACAATATTGTATACAAGTTGTTAACAGCTTGTAACAAGCTTGTTGATATTATCAGACTTGTAGCAACGTTGTTCCAACAAGTCTCATACAGTCATGATATAACAATATTGTATACAAGTTGTTAACAGCTTGTAACAAGCTTGTTGATATTATCAAACTTGTTGCAAGGTTGTTCCAACAAGTCTGATACAGTCATGATATAACAATATTGTATACAAGTTGTTAACAGCTTGTAACAAGCTTGTTGATATTATCAGACTTGTAGCAAGGTTGTTCCAACAAGTCTCATACAGTGATGAAGAAGTCGTAAACACAGAATTCCTACCTTGTTGAGTAATTCACTTTCAAGCTCAGAACATTGTTTTGTTTTGTTGTCAAGTTCATTTTTGAATGATAGAAGCTGAGATTGCAAACTTAGTGCGTCTTCCTTGTATGAGTCAAGTTGCTGTTTCGTCTAAATAATAAAATCAGCCTTGAAAATAAGCCAATCCAGATTAAGTAGGCTTGAAAATCCTGGTTAAAGACCGTTCATTATTTATGGTGGCGGGTGACACCGAACAGAATTGTGTTTTATTGATAAAGATTTTACTGATCGAACCACTTTCTTTGGAGACACCATTTGCCTCCTGACAAATTGGAAAATGATCAAGATAGTGACTCTGATTGATTGATTTACATATTTTATTGACATATGACTGTTGAAAGTGCTTTTTAATCTTCAATATTTGAGTGAGTCATGCTTTGGAAATGACAATAAATTTTTCTTACCCAACCCTTGAGTTGTTTTGTTTTTCATTTACCCAACCTTTTACCAACTCAAAATTTTGTTTACCCAACCCTTTTCTCTTCGGGGCCACCCCCCATAAATAATGACTTACCCAACCTTTTCCCATTTGTGTCACCCCACCACCACCACCCCCCCCCCTCCCCCCATAAATAATGACCGCTCCCTTAGCAGGTTGTAGTAAAACAATAGATGTGAATAAACTAACCAAAGTATGTTCCTGTTGCAATGCAGAATGTTCAGCAATCTTCTGCTGTAATGCTTCTTGCACGGATATTATCTGTTCTTCCAAAACATTCTTCTCAGCCACTTTGGAGGCTTCCACTGCCACCAGAACTTCACTCTTCGGAAAAATTAACATTTCATTTGATGAAGCATTTCAAGCTTGGCTTTTCGGCGACAAAGAGTCGCCAGTGGACATGAATAATGGTAATTCTTTTCATTCTATGTCGTGGAGGTTATGTTATCAGACGCTAATAATGTTTTCGTTGAACTACAAGCATTATTTCGACAATACCTTTTTCTGAAGTTCTGATTTTGTTTCCTCCAAATTTCCCGAAATATTTTGAAGCTCGTCCGATTTTTCTTTCAAAGACACAGAAAGTTTGTTTTCATCCAGTCTTGACTGTTCCAACTCCTCAGTTATCTAAAAGATATCGAAGATTGTGATCACCATCATCATGATCACCATGATCACCACCATCACCATCATCATCACAATCATCATCATCATCATCACCATCATGATCGCCATCATCACAATCATCATCATCATCACCAGTATGGAAACTGATCAAATACCTCGTTATTTCGTTTATGTAATTCTTCGATTTTCGCCGCATTCTCTTTAGCTTGACATTCCATCTGCTTTTCACAATCGTTCAATCTTTCTTCTAATTGATCCTAAACATTGTAGTTTATACTGGATAGCTGTATCAGTTCTAAACTGTTCTCCCTAGAGGTCCAGTTAGGATCATCTCTTATTGATCCAGTGTTACTACAGGAGGAAACCTAAACTAAACTAACTTTATTTATACTGGATAGCTCTATCAGTTCTAAACTGTTCTCCCTAGAGGTCCAGTAAGAGTCATCTCTTATTGATCCAGTGTTACTACAGGAGGAAACCTAAACTAAACTAACTTTATTTATACTGGATAGCTCTATCTGTTCTAAACTGTTCTTTCTAGAGGTCCAGTAAGGATCATGTCTTATTGATCCAGTGTTACTACAGGAGGAAACCTAAACGAAACTAACTTTATTTATACTGGTAGCTCTATCAGTTCTAAACTGTTCTCCCTAGAGGTCCAGTAAGAGTCATCTCTTATTGATTCCGTGTTACTACAGGAGGAAACCTAAACTAAACTAACTTTATTTATACTGGATAGCTCTATCAGTTCTAAACTGTTCTTCCTAGAGGTCCAGTAAGGATCATCTCTTATTGATTCAGTGGTACTACAGGACGAAACCTAAACTTAACTAATTTTCGGAAAACTAGTTTGGCACAGTTTTACTGTGCAAAAAATACAGTAGTAATTTAGAAAAATACCTTTTCTTGATTTAACTGATTGATTGCTGTACTGATTCCTTCGCCAGCCTCGATCTACAAGTACCAATCCAATAAAATATGAATTATCAAAGACCGTACTTCGGTATATACTGGGCAAGTACGCTGAAAGGGCCACCCTGTTTAAATAAAGTTTTTCCATTCCATTCCAATGGTGATATAATAATAATAATAATAATAAAATCTTTATTTATACTGATAAAAAAGACCGTTCAGTCAATTACATAGATTGGCTGGTATCAATCGGTGATCAGTGTATAACAAGTATATATACAATAACATAAGTGCGTAACAGTGCATAAATAAGGCTATATAATGTAAACACTGTTTACACCTGCAACCTCCACTGCGATTCCAGGCGCGACACTCCTCCCCCGATGCATGCGAACGAGCAGATGAGCAATGAATGTTCTGAGTACATGTACCTTCATCTAAACATTCACAACTCATCCACCCCCTCACACCCACCAAGAGAAAAAGACCGCACCCAAAATCGCAGCAAAAATTGCAAGTGTCAACAGGCCTTAAGATGTCTAAAATTACAAACTACAATTGTGCGTAACAGCATCCATGTTTATCAAGTGTTTAAACACTTCATTCTTGAACCGCACAAGTGTTTTTAATTCTCGTATTTCTGTCGGTAAAGAATTCCAATCTTTGGCAGCCGAGAATCTGAATGAGGTCTCGCCACATCTAGTTCTTACTGGCGGTAAATCTAGCAATGTTGGATCTCTAAGAGATCGACAGTGCATTTGTGATCGTCTTACTAGATAGCCTATCAACTGCTTCGGGCAGTTTATGTTGTTTACGATCTTATAAACTATATATGGGTAAATATTTAAAATTTTGAGCATCTCGCTTGATAGAACTGAACGTTTGTTGATGGGGTTTTTTGTAGATGGAAATTAATTTCGATCTAGGTGACAAAATATCTACAAGAGTATAGTAAAGTCTACCTTTTGAATTAAGTCGTTCCGTTCTTCCTCCATTCGTGAAATATCCGCCTTACTTTGATCCAGAGATTTTTCTAACTCAACAAGTTTGCTTTCTCTTGAAAAGTTAAGACAAGTATAAATTAAGAAAAGATGAACTAACGATATTACTGCCTTCATTATTTTACTCTGTCTAACGCCAAACGATTTTACTCGTCAAGGGGAATGCGCTGGCGCTCAATGGGTTGATGTCACATGTTGTACCTGGTAATACTTTGCCTTTCTTGTTCTTCAGACAGATTTTGAAGACGTCTTACTTCCTGCTTGGCTTCGTCTTTTGCGTTGAGCTAAACAAACATATCCCAAACTCAAAAATATAACATTTACCACAGCAGAGGATTCTGGGATACATTCACTTGTTCAAAGACGGCAAATTTCGTAGAAGATGATCGGTTATAAAAGTTATCACAAACGAAACAGCACCGTATATCGTCATCCTGATACGTCCATAAATTAAGTCAATTTTTGCGACTCACTTCAATTTGATAATTTTCTTTCGTTTCTTCGAGTTGTTTCTGTAAAAACTCCACAAACTGTTCTTTTTCCTTAACAGCAACTTTCGTCTGAAGAAATACATTATATACAATATGCAGAAATATACAGGGTGTAATCAAACTTTAGTCTAGTGTATCTCTACAAGTGCATCATTTCCAACTCTGACAGTAACATTTCTTTCAAGATTCCTACTCGAGAAACACGAAGTACTAATGCAACCAATGGCATCTTACTTGAAGTAGCCAAGTGCAAGACAGTGATACTCTTGTAAATACAGTAGATTTAAATGCTCCGAAGATGTGGGAAACGTCAGGTAATAAATTTTATTCTTTTTTTTCTATATCTTTGTCGTGAGTGTGCCACCAGTCAATAAATAAACATGAGAGAACATACTTGGTCTAACTCGTGTTGCATGGACAGAACTAGCTGCTGTTTTTCTCCCTGATTTTCTTCTACTTGTTTGCGATAACCTGAAGCGGCCTCAAGTGCGGTCTGCAAACTGAAAATATCATTTTATTCGCACTTTTAATCCTTCATGAGGAAATAAAGATTAGTAAAGTTGTTCAACATTAATAATCATATATATTATATACCTTTGCAATTGTTCAACTTTTGATGATTTTTCTATAACAAGCTCGTTGACTTTCGCTTCCAACCTAAACATAAGACTTTGGTTATGTACGCGATGAGCAGTCATTTACCAGAATAGTTTTAAAACCTCGTCTGCACATGTGTAAATCCCACAACTTGTCAACAAGATGTGTTCGCAACAGGCTTGTAGCAAGCTTGTCAACAAGTTGTAACAATGCTGTTATTTTATCAAGTTGCTACAAGCTTGTCACTCACAACTTGTTGAGAAATTGTTGAATTGCAGGACGATTGTTGTTGGAACAACTTGTAACAAGTCTGTTGAGCTCAACAACCTTGTAGCAAGTTGTCAACAAGCCGTTGACAACTTGTCAACAAGCTGGGAACAAGCAGTGCGAACACATCCTGTTGACAAGTTGTTGGAACAGCATTGCTACAAGTCTGTTGCAGGTTTGTTACAACTTACGCGTTTTTACGCGAGTAAGGCTACATGGTCATTGCATAATATGGCTATGACGTCACGTTGTTGTGATGTCACGGGACTGTGACGTCACATAACCATCACGTGTGACGCACTATGCTATGGCATGAATAGAAGTATTCGACCTTTTAGTAGTTTCAACAGTATTCTCATATTTTTCACTCAGTTCCAGTCTCTCGCTCTCTTTCTCCAGTTTCGTGTTTTTCAGCTGTTCCTCCAGGGAGTTGATGTGCGTCTGCAACGACGATACATGCTCAGCGGTCGGCCTAGGGAAGGGAAATTGTCATGTAAGCAAAAGTGATATGGTTCACAAAAATCCCAAATGAATGGAACGAGCATCTTAAAATGAGCAAAATTGCAAAGTTACGAATTGTTGTAAAATGAAGGAAGTATAGTCCTGTGAAGTTCGCAAATTTTGTATATATTTGCATTACGCGCGGGAAAAATAACCATTTTTGAGTCGAAAGTGGTTATTTTTCACGCGCGTAATACAAATATATACAAAATTTGCGAACTTCACAGGGCTATATTTTCTTCATTTTACAACATTTAGCAAGCAATCTTTGCAGTTTTACTCATTCTAAGACGCTCTTTCTAGCTATGGTGTTGGATTTCATTCTTCTTGCCTTGATCAAAATTTAGTCTATAGCTGAATCACCCATTATGCCATTCAGAGTGGGTCATTTTGGCCGTTCAAAAACAGACTTGTTCGCCCTAATTCATTTGGATTTGGGGAACTCTCCTTCATTTGGATTTGGATTAGAAGGGGTTTGTTTATGTGGCCTCAATGATGAATTTTATGTATAAAATTCAAACTCAAAATCTACAACAACAAATCCCTTATTCATTTGCGCTGCCACATAATTTGTCAAGACATACGTTGATGTATTTTGATTCCTATATTAAACCTTCCTGAAATAATAGACGCGTGTGCCACATACCTTTCTCCCAGCTGTGTCTCTAAATCACCGATTGTTTTCGATTTATCCTCCAATTCTTCCTGCACAAAAAATGACCATGACAATGAAAACATTTTAACGAGTGATGTTAACAGTATACTGTACACACACGTAAAAACGCACAAGTTGTTACAGGTCTGCAAACAAGTTGTTACAAATCTGTTCACAAGCTGTCGACAAGTTGTGTTCGCACTGCTTGTTCCCAGTTGTTGTAACAAGTTTGGAACAATCTGTTAACAACTTGTAACAAGCTTGATGGGATTATCAGACTTGTTACAAGGTTGTTCTAACAAATCTGATACAGTCATGATATAACAAGAATGTTACAAGGTTGACGACACGAGGTTGTAACAATATTGTTATATCATAACTGTATCGGACTTGTTGGAACAACCTTGCAACAAGTGTTGTGAAAGCTGTTAACAACTTGTTGACAACTTGGGACAAGCAGTGCGAACACAACTTGTTGACGGCTTGTTACCAGACTTGCTACAAGATGTGAGATTTTTGAGAGACAAGTTAACAAATAAAGTTATGATAAAGTTAATAAAGTTAACCGTTTAAATAAAGTTACAAACTCATTAATTATTCATAACGAAAAAACAAAGGAAATCGCTACCATGTTGGTGTAAACTTTATCTTTGATTTTCTAGGCTTAGACAACGTTTATTTTAAAATTATTTCGCCAAAAAACTCAAAAGATAGATAGGTCGTTTTTAAACCATTTAAACATCACAGTCCGTGCTTTATCATCGATATACAACTCTCGGCTATCGCCTCGAATTTTATATCTGATAAAGCACTCTTGCTCATCTTTTAAATAGTAGAGAGTTTGGCAAATACAAAGGCAACGGCAATATGGTCATCGACAATAGCATTACTGTCGTTCCAATTGAAGTGTTGCTCAAATATTGATTCAATACATTACCTCAGGCTGACCAATTCATTTCATCAAGTTCCTCGAAATATTCATACACTTCCTAGTATAATTGTAAACTTCCTGTTGAATAGTTTGAATGCACCAATCACCTTTGTTGTTTGTGCAACTAACCAATCATAAATAGAGAGGAAGTGACCATGCAGAAATGATCAAATACTTGGAATTGCCTCTTTCACAGGAAGTGTATGAATATCTCGAGGAACTTGATCAAATGAATTGGTCAGCCTGAGGTAATGTATTGAATCAATATTTGAGGAACACTTCAATTGGAACGACAGTAATCCTCGAAGACAAAGGCGAATGTAAATCACATGATCTTAAGCGTTGTGCAATGCTGTAGTTGTTGAAACTAGTACGTGATTTGCATCATTTTCACGGTGCATGACTACGGCAACAGTTAATTCGTTCGATGTTATTTGAGGTGTTTTATTTGAATTCGCGGACTATTTTTACGTTTGAAAGAAACAGGAAGCAAATTAAGTGTAGTAACGTATACTTTGGCTCAAATACAACAATATAAGCAATTATATTTTCCCCGTTGCCGTTGTCGTTGCCGTTCTAGGTTGCCAAACTCTCTAGTACTTAACGTTTCGCGGCGAATTATTTTGCTGACCAATCACATTGCCAAGATTTGTTTTTCGCTTCGCTTGGCGCGAACAACTTCGCCTAGCGGAAAATGGGCTTAAGAAAAACAATCGCAATCGGCTCGAGTATTTTACGCTTTCCGAAAGTCTCGTATGCAACATCCCTCGTGCAAGGATGACGCTATCCTTCACAGAAATCCATTTTATATTCCTTTATTCATCAATACCTTCATTCCTTCACACGATTTCTCAAGTGAAATGCGTGTCTGTTCTTCGTCTTTGAGTTTCGACTGTAAGGCGACGAGTTCCGAGTTCATTTCCGAAGATTTCTGAACCAATGAGAGCTGTTCCTCTTGGCTACCTGACTTTGCCTCCAAAGCGTGCACTAAGTTTTGTTTCAATTCGTTGACTTCTGCAAGAAAGGTTGTAATGTTGTTATGTTATAAAAGAGAGGAGTACATAGCTAATTCAGAAAAGATTGTCCTTTGCAAACCTTATAAAACTCATTAATAATTCACAAATAGCTGCAATATTCAACTACTGAGCTTGAAACTTGTGTTCCCATTAAACTTTGCGCGCTTAGTGTTTAAGGTTTAAGGAGTTTAAACGTTCGCAAAGGACAACCTTTTTTGAATTGGCTGTATATTATATCATAACCGACATGAATGAACAATTGATTATACCCGTCGTTTTCTCCTGTTCAGACAACTTTAGTTTTTCTTCAAATTCCTTCGTACATTTGTGCTTTTCCTTTAGAGAATAAAGAAAGAAACGTCAACAATAAAACGAGCTTGCAATTTGACTCTTCCGAAACAAGTGTGGATTTCGTTCTCGACCAATCAGCGCATTCGTTAACGATTTCGCTCTAAGGCAATCAGAATGCGTAATTGGTTATTATATGTAGTAATGGCATTTGAAAACAGAGTTTTGGCATTTGAAAACGGAGTTTTGGCATTTGAAAACAGAGTTTTGGCATTTGAAAACAGAGTTTTGGCATTTGAAAAGGGAGTTTTGGCATTTGAAAAGGGAGTTCTGGCTTTTGAAAAGGGAGTTCTGGCTTTTGAAAAGGGAGTTCTGGCTTTTGAAAAGGGAGTTCTGGCTTTTGAAAAGGAAGTTCTGGCTTTTGAAAAGGGAGTATTGGCATTTGAAAAGGGAGTTCTGGCATTTGAAAAGGAAGTTTTGGCATTTGAAAAGGGAGTTTTGGTTTTGGAAAAGGGATTTCTGGCATTTGAAAACGGAGTTTGGCATTTGAAAAGGGAGTTCTGGCATTTGAAAACAGAGTTTTGGCATTTGAAAACAGAGTTTTGGCATTTGAAAACAGAGTTTTGGCTTTTGAAAAGACAGTTCTGGCTTTTGAAAACGGAGTTCTGCCATTTGAAAACGGAGTTCTGGCATTTGAAAAAGGAGTTTTGGCATTTGAAAACGGAGTTTTGCTATTTGAAAACGGAGTTCTGCCATTTTGGCATTTGAAAAGGGAGTTCTGGCATTTGAACAGGACCTACGTAACTGCCGCGTAATTGCTTTCGTCTGAAAATTTTAAGCACAAATCAAATGCCTATTTTTGAAACGCAGCTTCCTAGAATTACAATGATTAAAACAAACCTGTTCCAAGTTTTGAAAAGCTTCGAGTCTTTCCTGTTTCTCAGCTTCGAGTTTGTCTACTTCTTCCTTCAGCGCGCTGCTGTACCATTTCTCCTCCTACGAAAAAACAAAATCAATTTTCTAAGAAGAGCCGTGTTCAACGAGGCTTAATTTCCAAGGCGCCACTTGTTTCAAAGCTGGTTTACTTAGCGTTAATCCTCCAGGGTTAAAGTTTAGATTACTATTTTGGTTGATTGATCCAGACAATATTTCCATGTTTATAAACTAGCTGTTACGAAGAACACTTAAACTAAAAAGACAATTTTAGGATTCCACAACTTGTCAACAAGACGTGTTCGCAACAGGCTTGTAGCAAGCTTGTCAGCAAGTTGTCACAATGCTGTTATTTTATCAATTTGCTACAAGCTTGTCACTCACAACTTGTTGACAAATTTCTGAATTGCAGGACGATAACAAGTTGTTGGAACAACTTGTATTGTAACAAGTCTGTTGTGCTCAACAACCTTGTAGCAAGTTGTCAACAAGCTGGGAACAAGCAGTGCGAACACATCCTGTTGACAAGTTGTTGGAACAGCATTGCTACAAGTCTGCTGCAGGTTTGTTAAAAATTGTGTGTTTCTATATGTATATGTATGTAGCAAATAGACAATTCCCATAAATGATTACAGACTAATTTTAAAACTATAGCAAGGAGTTGCAAGTAAATCACCACAGCTAGAAAAAACATACTAAAATGAGTAAAATTTGGTTGCGAAATGTTGTAAAATGCGGAAAATATAGCCTTGCAAAGTTCGCAAATTTTGTACAATTTGTATTGCGTGCGGAAATTGATACTATTTTCGCCCCAAATGTGGTAGCAATTTCCGCACGCAATACAAAAGTATACAAAATTTGCGAACTTTGCAACGCTATATTTTCCGCATTTTACAACATTTCGCAACCAAACTTTGCAATTTTACTCATTTTAGTATGCTCTTTCTAGCTGTGGTGATTTATTTGCATCTCCTTGCCTAGTTTTAAAATTAGTCAAAATGGGAATTGTCTATTCACTAATTGGAGTATTGCCGTACTGGATTTCTCATTCTTCAAAATACCTTCAAAGCAGCATTAATGTCATTAATTTCACGTTGCAATGCGACTACTTCCGTCGACTTCTCTTCCAAATCTTTCAAAGTTGTGTCGAGTAACGACATATCTTCAGCATTTGTTCTGGCATGTGATTCCTGATCGAACGACAACAGAGAGCCAGTACGTTCATTCCAAATTTTAGATGAGTCCTGCCCATTTTTTATCACCGCCGATGTATTTTGAGTCGGCTGCAAATTTTGAAAAGTTGACAATGAAGGTCATTAAAATTTCATCACAGCTTGAAAGAGCATCACAAAATTAGTAATATTCCAAAGTTTCGTCGCGAAATGTTATAAAATGCGGATAATATAGCCTTGTAAAGTTTGCCGTTTTTCAGTCATTTTGTATTACGCACGGGAAATTGACAGCCCAATCGGGTGTTGGGGCATCAATTTCCCGTTTGTAATACAAAATGACTGAAAATTGCACATTTCGCAAGGCTATATTATCCGCATTTTACAACATTTCGCAACAAAACTTCGGTATTACTAATTTTGTGATGCTCTTTCAAGCTGTAATGAAATTTTTGTCTAGACTTGTCTAGATCAAAATTTTAGTTATAAGGGGAAAAGTCCATTGTTCGAACGGCAACTTTAATAAATTTCAAACAGCTTTGGCCTTTGTAAAGGCCCGTTTAAACGGGAGATTTTTGCTGCGATTTTAGTTGCGATTTTCTCCTTTTGGAGGATGTGAAGAAGTAGATTACTTAATGATGTTGTTATGAGATTTCATAACCTGGAACATTTATAACTCATCTACTCCTTCACATCCTCCAAAAGGAGAAAATCGCAACTGAAATCGCAGCAAAAATCGTCCGTGTAAATGGGCCTTCAGACATGAACAAAATCAATTTACAAAATGTCCAATTCTTAATGCCAAACAATTTCAGAAAATCCACTAATGGACCATTTGCATTATAGACTAAATTTTGATCTAGACAAAAATTTCATCACAGCTTGAAAGAGCATCACAAAATTAGTAATATTCCAAAGTTTCGTTGCGAAATGTTGTAAAATGCGGATAATATAG